>FJUW01000081.1:0-48782 GCA_900074885.1 Rhynchosporium graminicola
TAGATGATATAGATAAGCTCAGAGTTATATTAGATAATCTTTATAACGTACTTATTACGCTATAGGGAGATATACTAGTTATACGGAGATTCAGCTACCTCTTCTTACTCTGGAAGGAGTTACTTAAGACGTATATTACGGAGTGCTTCTAGTCGAATACGAGAGTACTTACGGAGACGGATTTACGTCGACTTTACTACTGATTCGGACACCCCTTAGTAAGAAAGCTAGAAGATTTACTATAATAGGCCGGTTACGAGTATAACTCAGGGGTACTAAAGGAGCTTACTAAGCTCTATAAGTACTACTAGCTATACGGAAGATCGCTAAGCAGATTTAAGTTTAAGCTCTACGATACTGATAATATATACTTTAATTACGAAGTAGTGATCGATATCATATAACTAGACGGTCGGCAAGTCTTATATATAGTCGACTAAGGTACTACCTTTCAGAATAGAGGTTTTCTTACTAATATATCTGCAGAATACGTATAGAACCGATTTAAGTAGGTATAGATAGATACTTACCTTAGACTACCGGATTTTATTATTATAGACGCAGGTAAGTAATTTAAATCAAAAGAATTCGTATAGAGTACTAAGACAGAGGGTTCTATAGTTAAAGTTATACCTATAGAGGCTTACTACTCTATTAGCAAGGTAGAGAGATACTACGGCCCTCTAAAGAGAGCTTATACGATAATTCGTAAGGAATTACCGTACCTTAGTTAAGATATAGCACTATAGATAGTATTCTACGCAATCAACTATATTTCTGGACCTAGTGGAATTATACCTGTTTTACTAGTATTTAGAGTATATCCTAGAATAATAGAGATAGACGTACCTTCGCTATTAGTCTCCTAACGAGCTATTGTACTTCATAAGGCTATAGAAGAGATTCGCAAACTACGGAGTTATCAGTAAGTTAATAATACCTTGAATACTCGAAATAGACCTAGTTCTATAGTAGTGAGAGACCTTCTATTAAACTCTCTAGTACTAGTTTAGAGAGAGAAAGGCTTCTGGGATAGACTTTAGCTACTTATTTCTATAGACGGAGAGAACTACGTAGTAGAAATCGACAGCGGACTAATAACCTTTCGCTCTATGTTAATTAAACTATAGTACGAAGAAGATATCGATTCTGACGAACTAGAGAGTATTATACTTGAAATTATACTCTTACTACCTCTTATCTTACTCTTAGGAGTACTATCACTTAGTACTACTAAGTTAAATCGACTTATACTAGTACTAAAGAAGTAACCTTATCGAGATCGACGAAAGCTAATTCGATTCAGAGATAATAATATTAAAGTTTACTTGAATTATATAGATGAATTATTTATTAGTTTCCTAGTAGTAGAATCTTAATACGCTATATTAAGATATAAGGAGATTAATAGTTTAATCGCTATAGGGATCTTTGAATTAGTCTATAAAGATGAATTGCTAGCCGGAGCTAAGGTCTTTAATACTAAATTTATCGACTAGATAAAATTTAAGGGTATATAGAAGGCCTACGAGAAGTCTAAACTAGTTATATAGGCGTATAATAACTCTAGAAAGAACTAAGTACTTATTATATCACTAACTATTTAACGAGTTAGCTAACGACTACTACTAGTATACGTAGTTATACACCCTGAGTTTAAGGTATATAGCCGTGATATTATATAAGCTTATACTTAGTCTATATCATACCTAATACGTGACTTCTTCGTGCGCCCTCTAAAGGAGATTCTAGCTTAGCTATATTAGTTTTTGCGGTATATTAGGCCTATATATAGTATACTAGAATCAGCGAACTATTAGTTCGGTATATACTATAGATATAAGGTCAAGAAGCTCCATATAGTACTATCGACGTTCGATATGTATCTACTGTCTGTTTCAGGTGAAGCTAGTATAGGAGCTCTTAGTCTTCAGATTAATAATACCTTCTTCGTCGGTAATAAGACCTTTATAGACGCAGAAGAGAGAGAGCTATAGAAAGCCGGATTCAAGTCGAACGAGAGAGAATAGTTAACTACTTTATACCTAATTGACTTCAATAGAGGTTATATTACCTTAGAAACTAATAGCTCTATTCGACTGTCTTAATAATCGTACGATAAGACGTTAAGAATAATTAAGAAGGAACTAGTTAATCTTACTAACTCCTATGGAGGTATACGATAAGGTCTTACCTAAATCGAGCAATTTACTACCTAGAGAGCTAGAGGTTTATACTTAGTAACTGTTTCTTAGCCGGAAGCTTCGTTTGATGTCTCTTTTACTACTTAAACTATGAATCCGATAGAGAAAGACTTTAAGCTCTTAAATAAGAGAATCTTATAGTAAAAGCTTAACTATAGTAAAGGTCTCCGATATGTTAAATTAGATAAGAAGTCTCTTAAACTCGTTGTATTTACTGATAGTTTATTTACTAATTTAAAAGACTTCTACTCTCAAATTAGCTACGTCTATGTACTTATAGATAAGTATAATAAGGTAAACGTTATTTACTAGTCTTCGGTCTACTATAAGAGAGTTACTAGATCTATACTAGCCTCTGAACTATACGCTATATCAGAAGGTTTTGATATAGCCGGGGCTATTAAGACTACTATTAAGCAGATTATAGAGATTATAGTACTACTTTTAATTATAGTTACTGATTCTAAATCTTTATACGACTGCGTAGTACGACTTAATACTATAAGAGAGAAGAGATTAATAATCGACCTTATATATCTACGTTAGGCGTACGAAAGAAAGGAGATATTAGAGGTGATTTAGGTAGTAGGGCCAGATAACCCTACGGATGCGATAACTAAAACAAATTACAACGGAGCTTTAAAGGAGCTATTGTATACGAATCAATTAGTTATTAAGCCTATAGAATAGGTAGATAGAGGGAATTTAGATGACTTGAAGCCGGAAGAGAGCCTATGAGGCGTTTAGTTCAGTTATCTAATCTTTGGACCTGATCACGTGGAAACCTGTATACTACATAATACTTCTACATAAGTAGTACTACGGTACTACTCTTACTAGAAGGCAAAAAGCGTTACTTTCATATAGAGAAGTAGATAGTTTAGAGCTACTTTAAAGTACTCCTAGTATTAGTCCATATATTAGTCTATAGTCATATATTAGTCGAGTATCTGCACCAGGGTTTAGCTAGCCAGATATATCTCCCTTACGGAGTCTCGACTACCTAGGAAAGACAACCACGATACAACAGATAATACTACTACTATTATTACTGTACTTTGGCTCACGCAGACTACTTGATTGTACGTACTACGACAGAGTGATACCAATAGTTATATTAAGCTAGATTACTTTAACTTACTTAAGGTTTAATTAATTAACGAATTTCCAGAAGAGGAAAGAGCAATCGAGGAAGCAGTAGAAGATATACTTTCCGAATCTGGACTAATACTAAGGGAAACGATAAGGCCTAAGTAAAAACTCCTTCTTAAGTCTACGTAAGTATAATCTCTCTAATCTTAACTTTAACCCCCTAATAAGAGGTAAGTAATTTATATACCTAATTATAGTTAATATAAATAAGCTAAGAGTCTCTATAAATAGCTTAATCGATACCGGAGCGAACAGTTATCTATTTATTAATTGTACTCTTACTAGATAACTATCAGGGGCCCTTAGTATTAAAATCGAGCTATTACTCTATTCTATTCTAATATATAGTTTCTAATAGTCTATTAGAACTTATATTACTTATTTTATATATTTATACCTTTCTATTAATAGTAAGCGTATTTATAATTACTCTTTTATTCTCTTCGATTTAGGATAATAAGATATAATTATTAGTATTAAATAGATATAACGATTCTAAGTTAAGCTAGATATACTCTACTATAAGCTACTATAGTCGGAACGATATCTAGCTACCTTCTGATATAAGAAGGAGATACTTATAATTCTACTACTTTATAAACTTAGTATTAATCGATCTTACTAAATCGATACTAATACGCAGGACTCTGCTATAAACTAGCTAGATTAATACTAATTACCCTAAATAGTAGCGATATAGTATATTAATATATTATCTTTACTATTTAACTTATTTCTACTTATCGCTAAGGAATCCGAATCCTTTTCCGCTCCGAATTTATCGAGAAAGGTACTTGCGCTAAAACTCTACTATAAGTGCTCCTCTCGACCTCTAAGGATCTAGAAACTAGTTCCGATTTACTAAATTAGTACTATAGCTTTTCACTTTAATATAAAATACGAAAGCTCTGAATTATTCTTTATTAGTATCTACGAGATAGATTACCTCTTATAAGACTATCTAAATAGCGATTCCCCTGAGGATCCTAATACTAAATAACTTATAGCTAAAAAGCTACTAGAATAGTATTATACTCTTAAAGAGGCCTTTTCTAAGCGGGATTCTAATATTCTTCTATTATATTACTTATACGATTATAAAATTATTCTAGAAGAATTATTACTTAATATATATTCGCTTTTATATTAGTAATCTATAGATAAATTATAAGTAACTAAAGAGTACCTTATAGAGAACTTAGATAAGGGATTTATCAAATCTAGCTAGAGTCCTTTCGTATTACTCGTACTATTCGTTAAGAAGGCCGATAGAGGATTACGCTTTTATATTAATTATTATAAGCTTAATACGATCACTCGAAAGGATTTATACTTAATACTTAGGATCGATAAGCTCTTAACTCGAGTATCTAAAGTAGTAATTTTTACTAAACTAGATATCCGGGTAATATTTAACTATATCTATATAGACCCTAAATCAGAGGAATATATTATCTTCCGAACTTGCTTCAGATCTTATAAATATAAGGTATTACTTTTTAAGCTCTATAATAGACTTAGTATATACTAATAATATATAAATAATATACTACTAGACTACTTAGATAACTTCTATATAGCTTACTTAGATAATATCCTTATATACTCGGAAACGCTCTAGGAATATAAGGAATATATTAAATTAGTATTATAATACTTAATAGATACTAGACTCTAAGTAGATATTAAGAAAAGTAAATTCTATATTACTCGGACTAAGTACCTTAGATATATTATTACTATTAATAGAATCGAGCCGGACCCCGAGAAAGTAGTACTATTAGTAGACTAGAAGTACTCCGAAACGGTAATAGCTATAAAATCTTTCTTAGGATTCTATAGTTTCTATTATTAATTTATTCAGAACTTTAGCCTTATTACTAAACCTCTCTTAATACTTACTAGGCCTATAGTAGTATAGAATTTCACTAATAATTATAAGAAATCCTTTAACGATTTATATTAATAGCTACTATTAGTATAGAAACTATACTATTTCGACTCTAAATTATAGATTAAACTAGAAACTAATACTTCCGATAGTATAATAGCTAGAGTTATCTTCTAATTATATAAAGATAATTAGTAGTATCTAATTAGATTCTACTCTTATATTCTTAATAGATACGAATTAAACTAGAAGATCTATAATAAGGAATTATACGCTATTATTAAGTCTTTCCGGAAATAGAGACCGGAACTCATATCTCTACGATATTATATTAGCGTGTATATAGACTATCGATCCTTAGAATACTTTATAACTACTAAGGTCCTAACTAGTAAGTAAGCTAAATAGATAGAATTCCTTTTCGAATTTAACTTCTAAATTATATATATACTTAGTAAAGATAATACTAAAGCTAATATCCTTAGCTATAGGGAATAAGACCTAAGGATATAGGAATAATAGAAATAGGATAGTAGATCTCAGGTTTTATTACCTCTAGACTACTTAGACCTTAGGATTAATACGGAACTAGCTAAATATTATATTAATTAAATTAGTTATATATACCTAATATCGCTAAGGACTAATATACTATTGGAACTTATATATAACTCCTTTAATTTAATCGAGAAACTATACTAATTTAACTAAGAATTATTCTCTAATAAACAGAAGGTATTAGGAAATAGCTATACTATTAATAATAGCTTACTACTATATAATAGTTATCTATACGTATAACGCTATACCCTGCTATATACTCGTTTAATTAGCGAAATCCACGATTAAGTTTCTTCCGCTTATCTAAATACTTATAAGACTACTGAAATAATTTCTACTTATTACTACTAGAAAGGACTTATATTAGATATAAAATAATATACTCGTAATTACTGCTCTTATTAATACTCTTATCCGAAGTAGATAAAATAATAAGGATTCCTCTACTTATTACTAGTACTTAGCTAGCTTATATAGTACTTAGCTATAGATTTTAAGGACTTCCTGCCTAATAACTAGAGGTTTAATAAGATATTAGTATTTATTGATTACTTAGAGAAGGACTCTATATCAATACTATACTACTCTAATATCGATACCCGCGGGATAGTAATATTATTTATCTAATAGATATATCGTTTCGGATATACTCCTAACTTAATTATATCTAACTGAGGAGCTTAGTTTATCTTATCCTTCTAGTAAGAGTTTTACTATATAATTAGAGTTAAGGTTAAGCTCTCTACCTCTTTCTACTAGTAAACCGACAGATAAATAGAGATTATAAACTAGTATATTAATTAATACCTTAGACTTTTTATTAATTACTACTAGAGTAACTAGAGCGAACTATTACTAATAATAGACCGCGCTTAAGTAACCTTACCTTATGATTCTATTAGTATAGCGCTATATACTCTTAAATATAATATATTATTACGGAATAGCTAGGATTAGAAGTAACTTACTATATCGATACTATAAGAGAAGCTTAACTATACTAATACTAAATCCTTAGCTAAACGTGCTAAATCTGCTATCGAGGTTATAAAAGCTAATATACTAGCTACTTAGTAAAGGATAAGCGCTATAACTAACCCGAAATAGCGTAATATTAACTAGGAAGTTGAAAATAAGATATTTCTCTCTATAAGGAACCTTAAGAATTACTAGCTAAGTAAGAAGCTATCTAGCCTCTAAGTAGGACTATACTAGGTCCTAGCTAAGATCAGATACTCCTATAAGCTAGATTTACTCTCTAGATCTTCTATATATAATATATTCGCCTTCGAATTACTCTTTAAGGACCCGGACGACCTGTTACTAAGCTAAGAGCTACTAAACTTACCCCTAGAGGTTATCGCTACTTAAGAAGAGTAGAAGTTATAAGATATACTCGCTATATAGCTCCTAAGAGATAATCTGAAGTATTAAGTTAGCTAGCTAGGATATAACTCGGACTTAACTTAGTATAACGCTTCTGACTTAATAGGTACTCTATATAAGCTTAGAGACTTCTATACTATTAACTTAAGTAAACCTAGACTTTCGCGTAAACTAGATTAATAGATTAAGACTTAAGAAGATAGAATAGATAACTATAGTTACTTAGAGGATAATAAACTATTATAGTTATTAGTATTAAAAATTTATTACTAAGGATAATCCCCTGATTATACTCTATAATAACGCTATATCTAAAACTCTACTTCCTCTATTATCTCTACTTTACTAGCTTTCTCCTCTAAGTTCTCTAGAGCTTCTAGTAAATCTAGAATATCTAGAATCAGAGTTACTATATCTAACTCCTTACTTAAATTTACTAATATAGCTCTAGTAGTAGACCGAGTATAATAGCTAATCCTACGGGCTTTCTTCTTTAGAGAGGTTCCGGGAGTATCTAGATCTAACGCTATCTCTAAACTAGAAGGCAAATTCCTTTTTCCTTTAGTATTAGATATCTTAGCTTTAAATATAGCTTTCTTCGCAAATTCCTATATAATACTATTTAACTCCTTTATTTACTTTAATACTATTTATACTATTAACTTAGATTTCGCTAAATCTACTATTAGAAGATCTAAATCTTATATTATATTAGTATTATACTAGTATCTAAAGGTTTAAGGATCTTAACTTACTATCTGTGACGATAGCTCACCTGAATATTATATGAGAAGAAGGATAGATACTAGGGCCCAAGTTCATAGGTATCCCGGCAGAACTAGTGTCCGACTCGGTATAGTATCGGGCTAGTACCGGTATATATATATAAGGTACCTTATACTCTATCTCTCTTCTTCTTCCTTCCTTATCTTTTTATTTCTTTCGTAGTAGACTATATAAGATCGCTCTTAGCCTCCCTACTCGTTTATTCTTACTTATATACTACCTTAAGTCTTATGTCGTTATATTAAATAAAAAGATTAAGATAGCCGGAGATAGCTTACTATAATATCTTATTACTAAGTTAGTTATTCGATAACTACTCGTATATAGCCGAGATACTAGAGATCTCTCGGATAACTATGAATTAGGGTTTAATTTAGCTTATCGCAAATAGTATAATAGAAGAGGTTTTCGCTAACGCTCCTTTAATAACTCTCTTAGTATAAAGGAATTATAGATAGATTTTAAAGAAGGTATAATAAATACCCCGGAACTTTAACCTCTATATATCGCTGCTAAAATAGCCCTAATATACTCCTTTTTAAGCTACTATTATAGCTCTTAACTAATAAACTAGAGACTCCTCTAGTTCTAGGGGAACTTAACGCGATTCCCCTTGCTCTACCTCTAAACCTAATCTATTATACTCTTCCTTACCTTAAACGTCTCTTACTCTAGAGAATATTTATACCTTATTAAGGAAGTACCGACTAAGAGGGAAAGGAAAATAAAAGCGAAATTCACTAGGAGTATAATCGCTAAGTACTCCTACTACTATAAGTAACTCGAACCTGATCTATTCCCTCTTATAATAATTAGCGGACTAAGAGGAAAAGAATAACTCTCTAGAAGATACTATAGATAGATTAATCTCCGTATAAGATAGGTTCCTTATAGAGGTCTCTCGCTTATCTTCGACTCTCCTACTAGAACTAATACTATAATCTCCGCGTATAGTAAAGTTTAATAACTTAATAAACTCTATTCCGATATATAGTACCGAGAGAGAGGATATTATTCCTAATAAACTATCTCTCTCTCTTAGCGCTAAATCGGTAGAGTCACGCCCTAGGAAGTCTTATCTTACTAAGAAGATCCTGCCCCTAGATAATAGATCGGACCTTACCTTCCTCTAATAGAGAGTATCGATATAAGACCGGCTAGCTATAAACGCCGACTACTACCTTACGGACTTCTCTTAGCGTATTCTTATATAGGAGCTAGTTACTAGATTAACTAAAGAGTATCTTACGCTTTAGTACTTTACTAATAAGTTTAAAACTAGCGATAAAATAATCTCCTTATTAGAGGAGAACTTTCTTACTAGTTTAGAGGAAGATAACTACTATAACGCTTTCTACTACTTAGAAATATAATAACCTAGCTATATACGCGAGACTTTCGCCGAGTTTCGTAGTCGATTTTAAAGCGCTATTATCTAAGGTAAGGTTGAAAAGAAGGAGTAGTTCTTTTATATATAAGATAAGATTATATTATCCTTATACGCTTTAACTCTTATTATTAAACTAATATAGAATAAGGACTACGCTTCTATAGTTAGATCCTTACTTTCTTTTGATACTAAGTGTCGCTATAACTCAGAACGTACCTATCCCGAGAAAGCTACTGCCTAGGTATAGTACTATAAGCTTACTATTATTACTGCGACTACTACTAGTTCTACCTCTTACTAGTCCTTAAGCTCAGCTCCTCGATAAACTACTCCCGTACTATATATACGTACCTCTACCCCGGTATAGTCTAGTACTCCCTCCGCGCTAAAACGCCCTGCTACCTCGACCGGAGAACTCCTTAGGTATTATAGTTATAGATAGCTCGGTTATATTAAGCTAGACTGCTCTAACCCGCCTAAGGTTTAATTAATTAACGAATTTCCAGAAGAGGATTAAGTAACTAAGGAAGTAGTAGAAGATATACCTTCCGAATCTGGACTAATACTAGAGGGAAATAATAAGGCTTAGGTAAAAACTCCTTCCTAGGTCTATATAAGTATAATCTCTCTAATCTAGACCTTAACTCCTTAATAGGAGGTAAGTAATTCATATACCCGACTATAGTTAATATAAATAGGCTAAGAGTCTCTATAAATAGCTTAATTAATACTAGAGCGAATAGTTATCTATTTATTAATCGTACTCTTACCGGATAACTATTAGGGGCCCTTAGTATTAAAATCGAGCTACTACTTTATTCTATTCTAATACGTAGTTTCTAATAGTCTATTAGAACTTATATTACCTATTTTATATGTTTATACCTTTCTATTAATAATAGGCGTATTTATAACTACTCTTTTATTCTCCTCGATTTGGGATAGTAAGATATAATTATTAATATTAAATAGATACGACGATTTCAGGTTAAGCTAGATATACTCTATTATAAGCTACTATAGTCGGAATACTATCTAGCTACCCTCTGATACGATAAGGAGATAATTATAACTTTACCGCCTTATAAACTTAGTATTAATCGATCTTACTAAATCGATACTAACGCGCGGGACTTAGCTATAAACTAGCTAGATTAATACCGATTATACTAAATAGTAGTAATATAGTATATTAATATATTATCCTTACCCTTTAACTTATTTCCGCTTATTACTAAGGAATCCGAACTCCTTTCTGCTCCGAATTCATCGAGAAAAGTACTTGCGCCGAAACTCTATTATAAGTACTTCTCTTAACCTCTAAGGATCTAGAAACTAGTTCCGATTTACTAAATTAGTACTATAGCTTTTTATTTTAATATAAAATATAAAAGTTCTGAATTATTCTTTACTAATATCTATAAGATAGACCGCTTCTTATAAGACTATCTAAATAGCGACTCTCCTGAGGATCCTAATACTAAATAACTCGTAGCCGAAAAGCTACTAGAATAGTACTATACCCTTAAGGAAGCCTTTTCGAAGCGGGATTCTAATATTCTTCTGCTATATCGCTTATACGATTATAAAATTATTCTAGAAGAACTATTACATAACGTATATTCGCTCTTATATTAGTAATCTATAGACGAATTATAAGTAACTAAGGAGTATCTTATAGAGAACTTAGATAAGGGATTTATCGAATCTAGCTAAAGTCCCTTTATATTACTTATACTATTCGTTAAGAAGGCCGATAGAGGATTACGCTTCTGTATCGACTATCGTAAGCTTAATACGATCACTCGAAAGGATTCCTACCTAATACTTAGGATCGATAAGCTCTTAACTTATATATCTAAAGTAGTAATCTTTACTAAACTAGATATCCGGGCAGTATTTAACTGTATTTATATAGACCCTGAATCCGAGGAGTATACTACCTTCCGAACCCGCTTCGGATCTTATAAATATAAAGTATTACCTTTCGGGCTCTATAATAGACTTAGTACGTACTAGCGATATATAAATAATATACTACTAGACTACTTAGATAATTTCTATATAGCTTATCTAGATAATATCCTTATATACTCGGAAACGCTCTAGGAATATAAGGAATACGTTAAATTAGTACTACGATACTTAATAGATACCGGACTTTAAGTAGATATTAAGAAAAGCGAATTCTATATTACTTAGACTAAATACCTTAGATATATTATTACTACTAACGGAATTAAGCTAGATCCCGAGAAAGTAGTATTATTAGTAGACTAGAAGTACCCCGAAACGGTAATAGCTATGAAATCTTTCTTAGGATTCTATAGGTTCTACTATTAATTTATTCGGAATTTCGGCCTTATCGCTAAACCTCTCTTAGTACTTACTCGGCCTATAGTACTATGGAATTTCACTAACGATTATAAGAAGTCTTTCGACGATTTATATTAATAGTTACTATCGGTATAGAAACTATATTATTTCGACCCTGAATTATAAACTAAACTAGAAACTAATACTTCTAATAGTATAATAGCTAGAGTTATCTTCTAATTATATAAAGATAACTAGTAGTATCTAATTAGATTCTACTCCTATATTCTTAATAGATATAAACTAAACTAGAAGATCTACGATAAGGAGCTATACGCTATTATTAAGTCTTTCCGGAAATAGAGACCGGAACTTATATCTCTACGATACTATACTAGCGTATATACGAACTATTAATCCTTAGAATACTTTATAACTACTAAGGTCCTAACTAGTAAGTAAGCTAGATAAATAGAATTCCTTTCCGAATTCAATTTTCAAATTATATATATACTTAGTAAAGATAATACTAAAGCTAATATCCTTAGCTATAAGGAATAAGATCTAAGGATATAAGAATAATAGAAATAGGATAGTAGATCTCGGGTTTTATTACCTCTAGACTACTTAGACCTTAGGATTAACGCGGAACTAGCTAAGTATTATATCAATCAAATTAGTTATATATGCCTAATATCGCTAGGGACTAATACGCTACCGGAACCTGTATATAATTCTTTTGATTTAATCGAGAAGCTATACTAATTTAACTAAGAATTATTCTCTAATAAATAGAATATATTAGGAGATAGCTATACTATTAATAATAGTTTACTACTTTATAATAGTTATCTATACGTATAACGCTATACCCTGCTATATACCTATTTAATTAGCGAAGTCTATAATTAAGTTTCTTCCGCTTATCTAAATGCTCGTAAGACCGCCGAAATAATTTCTACCTATTATTACTAGAAAGGACTTATATCGGATATAAAATAGTACACTTATAATTGCCGCTCTTATTAGTACTCTTATCCGAAGCAAACGAAATAATAAGGATTCCTCTACCTATTACCGGTGCCTAGCTACTTTATATAGTACCTAGCTATAGATTTTAAGGATTTCCTGCCTAATAACTAAGGATTTAATAGGATATTAGTATTTATTAACTACCTAGGGAAGGACTCCGTATCGATACTATACTACTATAATATCGATACCCGCAGGATAGTAATATTATTTATTTAATAGATATATTATTTCGGATATACTCCTGAGTTAATTATATTCGACTAAGGAGCTTAGTTAGTCTTATCCTTCTAGTAAGAGTTTTACTATATAATTAGAGTTAAGGTTAAGCTCTCTACCTCTTTCTACTAGTAAACCGACAGATAAATAGAGATTATAAATTAGTATATTAACTAACGCCTTAGACCTTTTATTAATTACTACTAGAGTAACTAGGGCGAACTACTACTAATAATAAACCGCGCTTAAGTAACCCTACCTTACGACTCTATCAGTATAGCGCTATATACCTTTAAATATAGTATATTACTACGGAATAGCTAGGACTAGAAGTAACTTACCGGATCGATACCGTAAGAGAAGCTTAATTATACTAATACTAAATCCTTAGCTAAACGTACTAAATCCGCTATCGAGGTTATAAAAGCTAATATACTAGCTACTTAGTATAAGATAAGCGCTATAACTGACTCGAAACGGCGTAGTATTAACTAGGAAGTTAGAGATAAGGTATTTCTCTCTATAAGGAACCTTAAGAATTACTAGCTAAGTAAGAAGTTATCTAGTCTCTAGGTAGGACTATACTAGGTCCTAGCTAAGATCAGATACTCCTATAAGCTAGATTTACCCCCGGGATCTTCTATTTATAATATATTCGCTCCCGAATTACTTTTTAAGGACCCGGACGACTTATTACTAAGCTAGGAGTTATAAAACTTACCCCCGGAGGTTATTACTACTTAAGAAGAGTAAGAGTTATAAGATATACTCGCTATATAGCTCCTAAGAGGTAATCTGAAGTATTAAGTTAGCTAGCTAAGCTATAACTCGGACCTAACTTAGTATAACGCTTCCGACCTAATAAGTACTCTATATAAGCTTAGAGACTTCTATACTACTAACTTAAGTAAACCTAGACCTCTATATAAACTAGATTAGTAGATTAAGGCCTAAGAAGACGGAATAAATAACTATAGTTACTTAGAGGATAATAAGCTATTATAGTTATTAGTATCAGAATTTATTACTAGGAATAATCTCCTGATTATACTCTGTAATAACGCTATATCTAAAACTCTACTTCTTTAACTACCTCTACTCTACTAGCTTTCTCCCCTAAGTTCTCCGGAGCTTCTAGTAAATCTAGAATATCTAGAACCGGAACTATTATATCTAACTCCTTACTTAAATCTACTAACGTAGCTCTAGTAGTAAACCGAGTATAATAGCTAATCCTACGGGCTTTCTTCTTTAGAGAGGGTCCGAGAGTATCTAAATCTAACGCTATCTCTGAACTAGAAGGCAAATTCCTCTTTCCCCTAGTATTAGATATCGTAGCTTTAAATATAGCCTTTTTCGCAAATTCCTATATAATACTATTTAATTCTTTTATTTACTTTAACGCTATTTCGGCTATTAACTTAGATTTCGCCGAATCGACTATTAGAAGATCTAAATCTTATATCGCGTTAGTATTATACTAGTATCTAAGGGTTTAAGATCGTAACTTATTACCTTAATAAACTCTAACTCCTTAAATACCTTTTCTATAGAACGCCTTAAAGCCTAAGTCTCTGCTAATTATATAGTAGTAATCTCTAATATAATAGTAAGAGTAGCAGATTTCGCGAGATGATAGATCTGATCAATAGCCTTATAGGTAGTTACGATACTACTCCGATTTAGCTCCGCGTCCTTAGCTTCGCTGCTAAGAAGTAAACCGGATAAAATAGTATACTTTATATTAATATAGTTAGGTAACTATAACGCGTTAGTATATATAACTATATTTATATTTAAGTAACTTATATACTTATAACCGCTCTTTAATGCCGAATAATACTTATAAAGCTTAGAGTTAAGCTTATTAAATAAGTATAAGAGTTCTAAAATAAGAGTATTATTATACTTTATCTTAAGGAAAGCGCGAATATATCGTAAGTAATATATATAATACGCCGCCGAAAGAGTACCGGTAGGAACTAGTAAAGGTACTATAGGAGTTAGCGTTATAGATCCGTGAAACCCCTGTACTGCATTTAAGGACTATCCCTAAAACTAAGATAGGAAACTTACTTATATTAAGAGAAGAGTTAATTAGGTCGATTAATATATAAGATTATAGCAGACTACTATAGTAGTTAGTAATAATACCTACTATAGGAGCTATATCGTAGTCTAGGGAGAGTAAACTTATAAGTTGAAGTAGTTATCGCAGTTAAAAAGGAAAGGCTCTAATATTAATAAACTCCTTCCTTTATACACCTTATACCTTACTTAAACTCGACTCCTACTATAAATAGATAAAGCAAATACCGCTTACCGCCCGATTTAGAAGCTATAACTAATATAGTACTATTATAGCAATATAACTAGTTAGAACCTAATAAAGAATTTACTACTACTAAAGAGCAGCTAGCGCTTATTACGCGAATATCGACGAAAATAGTTATAATAAAGACTAATTCTAGTATAAACTATAACCTTCCGAGCTTAGGGTTAAGCTCTTCTTAGGGGGGGGGTAATATAACGATAGCTCACCTGAATATCACATAAGAAGAAGGATAGATACTAGGGCCTAAGTTCATAGGTATCCCGGCAGAACTAGTGTCCGACTCGGTATAGTATCGGGCTAGTACCGGCACATGTATATAAGGTGCCTTATACTCTATCTCTCTTCTTCTTCCTTCCTTATCTTTTTGTTTCCTTTATAGTAGACTATATAAGATCGCTCTTAGCCTCCCTACTCGTTTATTCTTACTTGTATACCGCCTTGAGTCTTGTGTCGTTACACTATCTTAATAAACTCTAACTCCTTAAATACTTTCTCTATAGATCGCCTTAAAGCCTAAGTCTCTACTAATTATATAGTAGTAATCTCTAATATAATAGTAAGAGTAGTAGATTTCGCGAGATAATAGATCCGATCAATAGCCTTATAAGTAGCTATAATATCGCCCTAATTTAGCTCCGCGTCCTTAGCTTTACTACTAAGAAATAAACTAGATAAAATAATATACTCTATATTAATATGATTAAGTAATTATAACACGTTAGTATATAGAACTATATTTAAGTCTAAGTAACTTATATACTTCTAACTACTCTTTAACGCTAAATAATACTTATAAAGCTTAGAGTTAAGCTTATTAAACGAATATAGAAGTTCTAGAATAAGAGTATTATTATACTTTATCTTAAGGAAAGCGCGAACATATCGTAAGTAATATATATAATACGCCGCCGAAAGAGTACTAAGAGCACTATAGGAGTTAGCGTTATAGAATCCGTGGAACTCTCGCACCTTACCTAAAGAGTATCCCTAATACTAAGGCGAGAGACTTACTTATAATAAGAGAAGAGTTAATTAAGTCGATTAATATATAAGATTATAGTAGACTGCTATAGTAGTTAGTAATAATACCTACTCTAGGAACTATATCGCAGTCTAAGGAGAGTAAACTTATAAGTTTAAGTAGTTATCGTAGTTAAAAAGAAGAAGCTCTAATATTAATAAACTCCTTCCTTTATATACCTTACGCCTTACTTAAACTCGACTCCCGCTATAAACAGATAAAGCAAATATAGCTTACCGCCCGATTTAGAAGCTACGACTAATATAGTACTATTATAGCGATATAACTAGCTAGAACCTAATAAAGAATTTACTACTACTAAAAAGCAGCTAGTACTTATTACGCGAATATCAACGAAAATAATTATAATAAAGACTAAATTCTAATATAAACTATAACCTTCGGAGCTTAGGGTTAAGCTCTTCCTAGGGGGAGGGTAATATAATAATAGCTTACCTGAATATCATATGAGAAGAAGGATAGATACTAGGGCCTCAGTTCATAAGTATCCTAGTATAACTAGTATCCGACTCGGTATAGTATCGGACTAGTACCGGTATATATATATAAGGTGCCTCGCACTCTATCTCTCTTCTTCTTCCTTCCTTATCTTTTTGTTTCCTTCGTAGTAGACTATATAAGATCGCTCCTAGCTTCCCTACTTATTTATTCTTACTTATATACCGCCTCGAGTCTTGTGTCGTTACACCTTAGATCAGATCTAGTACTATTCTTTAATAAGTAGCTAGTTTTAATAAGTATTATCTTCTCTACTAATAATATTCCTCTTCTATTTCCTTAATAATAGCTTAAGTATCTTTAATTCGAAGGAACTAATCTAATTATTCAAATTCTTTTAGTTCTAGTTCTCCTTCGAGGTTAGCTATATAACGGTCTAGTCGTTCCTCGATATCCCTAGTATTAACTTAGAATATAATAGTAATAGTATCGCGGTAGGTAATAACGTAGTTCATACCTGAGTTAAGTATAATATAAGTTCGATAATACTTTATAAAATTAGACTTAGTTCTATTATAAGCTTATGTTTTTCTTCTATTATTATGATTTCGAAGAGTCTAGTTCTTATTATTATATAGAAAGTTATTATATAAATAGTTTCTTTTATTTATAATACTCTAGCTTTCTTAGTCTTTATCTAGAAGTTTAACTAAGTTTTCTTCGAATCCTTCGCTAGATTTATAGGTTATAAAGTCCTACGAACTCTATTCTACGCTAGAAGCTTCTTAGTAATCTAGCTTCCTTTCTGCTAGTCCGAATTCTCTCTTAGGTTTATTCTAGGGTTTCTCTCTTTATTTCTTCTTCTAAGAATAAATATATATAAGGTATCCCGGCTTACTATACGTATAATAAAGACCCTTCTATTAATATTTATCTTTCTTAGCTTAGCCCTTAGATCCTCTCTCTACTTTATCTAATTCTATTAGATTATAGTAATTACGTTTATTACTTAGATAAAGCTGGAAATTTCCCTAATACTTATTATATTATTATAGAAATTAGGGCTTCTAGAGATAAGTAAGTATAAAGTATCCTCCTTTTTCTTTCGCTTATTCCTAGATTCGTTTATTAATAGTAATAGATAATCTGATTAAGTCCTCTAAGTTACTTAGTTTACTAGCCTTAGAGAGCTTATCCTTAATATAGTCCTTAAGGCCTTAATAGTATTAAGCTCTTAATCTATTATCTATCTAGTCTAACTATATAGAATATTAATAGAACTTAGTAATATATTTATAAACGGATCCTTATTATCGAATTCCGAGTAAGTGCTTTTCGTCTTATTCCTTCTTATTAAGGTCTCCGAAGACTCCTTTAATAGTATTAGTAAAGCCTGCGGGAGTTCGAAAGATAACTTAGCTTTTTTCGATTATAGCGGTAGAATAAGCCCTAGATAAGTATCGATTAACTAAGTAATTACTTAAAGCTAGCTTAATCTAGTAAGCTATAGTATCGCAGAGGAACGAGGCGATCTATAGGACTTTAAGGGAGTCTGCTTCGAACTTATCTCTATTAAAAGCGAAGTTTATTTAGTACTAGAGGATGAATTATCCTAGTTTATTATAGTTCTTATAATAGGTATTAGGTAGGTTTATACGAAGTAGTATACTCTTATCGACTTTATTAACCTTATCCGGTCTACTAGTCTAGGAGCTTTCTCCTACGATAAATCCTTCTTTAATAACTATTTCGTTCTTACTAATGATACTTCAAGTGAGGTGCTTAAAGTATAATATTCCTAGTTCTAACTAGTACGCGGGGTATAGGCTCGTTACTTAGTATTAGCTATAAAGTAAAGTAAATAAGAAGTTCAGTTCTTAATTAGAATTAAGACGTTATAAGCAGGTATTAATTACTATATGAATTTGAGCACGAAGCTCCTAACTAATAGCAGAAGTGCTAGTCTTATATAGAATCTTCGTTCCTTTATACTAGCTATATAAGATATCTTGCAGAGCGTGTAAGCCTATAAGACTAACTAGTAGTCTAGTATATTACGTGATCTTAGATCACTTATAGCTATAATACTATTATTACTATAATATAGGTAGGCGTATAGTACTACTTGCTGTTTGTACTATAACTGTATTAGTGCCTTACTTTTAATAGTACTAACTCGTTTCTAGTACTAGAACTCGTCTAGTATACATCACTAGGTAGTACTATTAGTATTCTGGTGCTAGGACGGTTTTGGTGCCGAGAACCAGGCCGGTTCGTGACACTAAGGTAGATTTTAGTAATTTAGCTGATTTCGACTATATTATTAAATAAGTTTTAAACTAGGGAGCTAAAGATAAGGAGAAGATACTTAGACTCTAGATTTACTTTAGTATTATCTTAACTCCTTAGAGTATAGTTCGACCTCTATAGAAAGATCTAGTACTAGTAAAGCCTCTAATTATTGCTATTCTAAAGCGTGTATATAGAGATCTGAGAGAGGAGAGAGAGGAGGTGCTAAAGCCTAAGAAACCTCGTATAGCGATAGTATAGTTAATGGAGAAGGAGAAACTAAGCTATTAAGCTGAAAAAGGAACTTTTAAGGAGCTCTTAACCTTAATTCAAGTACTATAAGCTTATAAAGTTAGCTCTTATAGTTTAACTACTCGCTTTTACTAGGTAAATAATAATAAGTACTATTACTTTTCAGGAGCTGATTTGACTCGCTGGGGCCATGATATTGAAGAAGGAGTTATTATAATTAATAAGCCTTCTATACTTTATAGAGGAGACTTATTAAGAGAGCTTACTAGGCGTCGAGAGGCAGAAGAAGTAAAAGAGAGAAGAGGGAGGAAGAAAAAGAAGAGAGAGTCTTATTATGATTTATCTTTATTATCGGAACGTCGAACAGGAGCTTAATACCCTCTGCAGACGCCTTATTAGCCTCTAAATAGCTTCCTATATCATTACCTTATAATATAACCTCCTTAACCTCCTCCGGTATAGTCTCCTTATACTCCTAGCCTATAGGGCTATTTTTAACCTCCGATATACCCTTAACTTAATATACCTCCTTTAGACTATGAATATCGATTACCTGAACTTTAATTACCTCTAAATCGACTATAGAAGAGAGCTAAGAGTAAGTTTCTATCGATAGCAGATCTGCGAGAGTCGAGCCTACTGCGTAGTAGTAGTAATTCTAAGGAGGTATTATTTGCGCTGAAAATGTTTCTTCATAAGCTCTTACTATCCTCTAAAGCTTCTATAGCTTTATAATTCGATTTCGCTATTAAGATACTTATAGAGTAAGAGTATAATATAGCTATAATATTAGAGATAACGATTAGAGAGGGAATAGAGCTTGGAATTAAAGCTAGAGTCTTAAAGGTTATAAAGATGAATTTGAAGGTATTTAAGAAGTAGTATAATCAGTAAGAAGTATAATAAACTATAGAAGAGGAGGAGAAGGAGAAGGAGGAGGAGGAGGAGGAGGAGGAGGAGGAGGAGGAGGAGGAGGAGTAGAGAGCAAATTTCTAGTAATTATAGCTATTTATATGCCTTCTTCTTCTTCTTCTTCTTCAAGACCTTAGTACTTATAATAGAGAAAATGTGCCCTTACTCTACGTTAAGCTTTAGCTCTAATTCCAACTATATATATAGCTAGTATTAAGAAGCTTTTAAACTCCTCCTAGGTATACTATTTCTACCTCTAATTTCTTCTAATCTATACCTTTAGATCTGCGAAACTCTCTTTAATTAGGTTGAAAAAGGGGTAATATAGTAGGAGATATTTAAGCTAAAGACCGAAGGTAGCGTATAAGATAGCGACTTTAGGAGCTCTATAGATAGAGGCGTTATCTATAATAATAACTCTAATTCTAAGCTTAATATACTCCGGTAAGATACTCTTTTTAAGCTATTTAGTAAAGATCTCTATAGTAATAGAGCCTTAGAAGATCAAAGGCTAATAATACCCCCTTATAGAGTATACTAGTAATATTAACTATCTTATCGACCTTTTTAGAACTCTCGATACCTCTGCTAGAGCTCCTCTTAGAGCCTAACCTCTCCTTCTTTCTATTATACGTTCGTTATAAGCAGATTTATTAATAAAGTAAAAGTAGTAAGAATTCCAGAATACTATCTTATGCCTCTAAGTAGCGATTAATTCGTCGTTTCGTTAGGCCGCAGATACTAAGAGTACCTTCTTAGTATATTTGATTCGTTTAAGAGCTTTAGAGACTTGATTAATCGATATATCGATATCGTAAGCTTCGTAAAAAGTAAGTAGTAATCTTATCTAAGTATAGATCTGGATCTCTCTCTAATAGAGCTATAATATATAGCTCTATATTATTAGTTATTACTAGCTGAGGACCTCTCCGGTATCGATTTAGAGCCTCATCTTATTAGATTCGACGATTTCGCTAGTAAATTATCTTATATATTATTCTATACTCTCTTACTAAGGCGCGCAGGTCAAGATTCTCTCCTGAACGTAGTACTTAATCGATTTAGTATGTTTTCTATGCTAGTAGATTAGGAGCTATGATATTAACATTATAGTAGACTTAATATATACTCTATAGATTAAGAGCTTTAAAAAGAAGTAGTTTGGAGGTAAATCGGTATAGTATTTATAGAGCTTTAGTAGTTTCTAGTTCTGATAATTACAGCATATTAATATTTGGTAGGGTTCACACTAAAAGGCGGTGTACCGGCTTTATTTACTGAAGAATCACGCTAAACCGAAGAATAGCTTATAACTAGCAAGCAAATGTTTCACTACCGAACACTGTGTCTATATCAGCAACCCACGGAGGGTAAATTCTGATTCATCCACTGAAGATGCTAGTCATCGACCACCAGGCCAACTTCCTGGATGTGTCGTACGTTCTCGAACACCTGGGCTAATGCTGTGAATGACCTCGCAATCATAGGTTGCAGACAAAAGATCGGAGTGTCATATGTGTGCCACTGGTGGAGCTCCTTGATTCTCCAATTTCCTTAATATTCATCCAAGGCTTCCCACTCCCCTTGGCTTCGGCGGAGCAACTCAACATGTTTCCGATCCAAGAAAGACAGCTTTCCTTTTCCGCATGGTTTGACCATTTGATGGGATGTTGCAGTGCGTCGACAGAACATACGCTGGCTACGCACAACTCTGGGAAGACATTGATAACTGCTGTTTGAAGCCGTCCCCTACTGAACAGGCCGCGTATAATGTAAGATGCTGTATATTCCCAGCTAGACCTGTCATGATGACTACCGCCGCCAGAATAGCATCTTGCCTGTACCAAGCACGCTGTAGATTTCTCAGACGAGCTTTCTCGTATTTCGTACGTATGGCGTAGATCAACGCGATTACTGCAACATCGATCGCTCGCACGTTTCACCAGTTATTCTCAATTTTTAATACATGCATCGCGCATTTTCTCGGTACCATGCAACTGCGTAGACGAAAGACCTTGTGCTGTCTTTTGCAACTCACTTCTTTCAAACCTCGAGTCATGACAATTGAACCGCTAGTAGAGTGAGTGCAGTGCACTACGTTGATACTAAACAGCAACTCTAGTGACGAAGAGCCACTTGTATAGACCATAGCTTCTAACTCAGCTTTTGCACTTGCAATCTGTTCGAACCAAGAAATTTTGTTCTCGACATCAGTCTTCGAAGGCTCTAGATTTAGTCTATGCATCTAGCTTCAACTTCTCTAACAAGCCATCGATCTTATCAAGTAGAACCTGATAATTGATCGCATCCGCTACGAACTCATCACCCGCCACTTCTCCGTCCAAAGTTCGAATTTCCCCATTCATGAACGGGTTTGAAGCAGGATCGAGAGCTTTGTCGGAAGGAGCGCTCATATCAATAGCCTCGTCAGGCTTTGGGAGATCATCGGAAGAGACATCGGCATGTTGAGCTTTCTCGTTCTCTTCCATCATATCTTCGAGCCCCGAGTCCTCAAAGCGAAGTCGGAATCGATCCGAAAGATAATGTCGAATGCTAGGCTTATTAGAATATGCTGGGCAAGAGTATAAATCAAATGTACTTACTCGTCTAGGAGTTCGATAGTATCAGTTTCCTGCCGATTCTGAATCCTCGATGCACTCTCTTTAATCAGATCTTCAAACTCCTGCTCGTCGATGTAGTCTTCTAATCTAAAAGCCAGATACCTCGCACTAAACTCTTCCAGTCGCTGAACTTTGAGGTCCCAAGCTGCCCGGATAACATCATAAACATTAATTGGCTCCACTTCTGTTTCTTGATCCTGACCACCTTCGGTATGCCTCCGGTCTGTGAGGCCTCCACTTCCCATGCCTACTGTACTAATGACGGTTGCTGCTTTCGCTTTGAGTTTCTCGATGAATAACATGTCGGCGACGAAAAGTACGTCCAAAGCGAGATCTAAGGGGATGTATGTTTGTTCGGTGTAAATGAAGTTTAAGACGACCTCTAGTACCTCTGGTTTGCAGTCAACCTATGAATTTGCGTTAGCGAGCATAGCTATTGGCAGAGAAAGTCTCTGTGTAGGTTCAAAAATATGAAGTCTTACCTGTATGATTTGTAGATAGTCCGTCACCTGCGCTTCTTTGAAGGAGGATGTAAACATGGTCTGGAAATATTCCGATCTCGCTAGCATCGCACGGTGACAGGGAAATAGAACCGATTGTCTGGATTTCCTCGTTATCGAAGGAGACCTCGAGGAGGCGGACGGTCCAACAGGTATGCCATTTAAGGGTCCAAGTGTATTTCTTTCTTTTGGTGTTTCTTGTCCGAAGGTAGATGCATCCGGGCCATCCTCGTCTGCTCGAAGCAAAACATCTGCGAATATACTATTATCTCTTGTCCACTTCACATCGTTCGCTTTGCTGGATTCCAAGCTAATTTTATGCTTCAGAATATTTTGCCGATACCAACGCTCTATTTGTTCCCTGCCCCTCGACACTTCATCCTGGTGTCTTTGTCGCGCAATTCGTCTGTCACTTCCTGCCAGCAGGCCTTCCCACAAAGATTCGATCTCCAGTTGTTTGCTTACTTTATCGATGCCTTTTAGAACCTCTTCCTCTGTAACGAAGCTTCTATTACTCAATCCAAGATCCGCAGGTACATCACCAAGATAAAGGTAACGTAAAGCAATGTGAAAAGCCTCTGGTGGTATAGAACTTGCCAATTTCCAAATGGCTGTTTCTGGGGCACTCGCGAGCTTTTTCGAAAAATATGGTGAGCGTGCCGAAAGAACAAATTTGTGAAGATTCCATTTCTCGGAGCCAGCTGTAAGGCAAATGTCGGATGTGTTTGGCGTTTGCCGCGTAAGAAGTGTTATTATGTGGGAGGCCAAAGGTTGAAGAGGATCGCTACTTTTGGAATAACTAGAGGAAGAAGAGTCAGAAAAGCTAGTTGGAAGATACTAGGAGTATTTGGGAGATAACATGGCTGCAATGCCCAATCCGCTTGTACTTACTCATATTCCAGTAAGAGGTTCCGTATTCGGTTGTTGAGAGCATTATATAAACATCTTTCACCTTGGAAGGTATCACGTTCGCAGAGTGCGCCAGCTTCCAGGAGAAATTGGACGACTTCGTAATGTCCGCAGAGACTCGCAAGTATCAAGGGAGTATAATCGAAAACATCTCGGGCATTAATATTGACTCCACTGGCTACCGCTTCCTGGCAGCCTTTTAAATCTCCTCTCCGACAAGCATTGCATAGCTTCTGAAAGCTGGCAGAGATATATTAGCTACATGGTCTTTTGATCAGTGGCACGGCAAATTCGATTCGAATCTGACAGCAGATAATGATTCCAAACATACTCAATACTGACGTCTAGAGGGCTGTCGTCCTTGAGAACTCCGTCCCGTATTAACTGATGCTCATCCTTCAACGCCACCTCCAATTCGTCTTTTCGAAGTATTATGTTGGGCTGGGACATCGGAGCTATGAGGAAGTCGGATTATTTACAGAGTAAGGAGTAGACAACAAAGAAATGCAGAACGTAAACACCTGAAGCTCAATATGACGGGTGACTTTCAAATGCTTATCGATTAGCCTCGAGCTCTGTGCTCTGTCGCCACCAAGAGCTTGCAGGGCTGCCAAGAAAAGGCGTTGCTCGAACAACGACTAAAGCCGGTGTAAACACTATCAAAGCGACGCATCGCGAACTTCTAAATCTTGAACCAGGAATTCCACGACAAACGACTACGACGACGACGACATCCCATTCGCCAAACAATATACCAATTCAGTCGCTCGCTCATGGCACTCACTCTTCTATCTCTTTCCTAATAAATGCAACCAGGATATTGAGGTTGGAATCATGTCTGAAGGAGAGAAGTATGATGTGCTGGAAAAAATAGGTCAGTCCTCGAATGCGCCTAGGTGTCGCAACAACTGATATATATTAGGACATGGATCCTTTGGGGTTATTCGAAAGGTGCGCAGGAAACAGGATGGGCAAATTCTTTGTCGCAAGGAAATCAATTATGTTCGGATGTCGCAAAAAGAACGAGAGCAGCTGCACGCCGAATTTGCGATTCTTTCCTCCCTTCGTCACCCGAACATCGTTGGATACTACCACAGAGAACATCTGAAGGCTTCTCAGGATCTACATCTATACATGGAATATTGTGGAAACGGAGATCTGGGGCGTGTGATCAAGGGCTTGCAGCTCAAGAAGCAACTTGCAGAGGAGGGTTTTGTATGGAGCATGTTCTCGCAACTTGTAACGGCTCTTTACAGATGTCACTATGGTGTGGATCCTCCGGAAGTTGGCAGTAATGTAATGGGGTTGGGTAACTCAGCCAACCCCAAACAACCTGCGAGCGGTGTTATGATCTTACATCGTGACTTGAAGCCAGAAAATGGTAAGTTACCTCCCTGCTTCAACACGATTGTATCTCACACCAATAGTGTTCCTTGGCGAAGACAACTCTGTTAAGCTGGGAGACTTTGGTTTATCAAAACTTATGGCATCACACGACTTTGCTTCCACATACGTTGGCACACCCTTCTACATGTCACCCGAGATATGCGCAGCAGAACGGTACACACTCAAATCCGATATTTGGTCGTTAGGGTGTATCATTTATGAACTGTGCTCCCGAGAGCCACCTTTCAATGCCAAATCACACTTTCAGCTTGTCCAGAAGATCAAGGAAGGCAAGGTTGCGCCACTTCCAGCCGTGTATTCGCCAGAACTCAATGCTGTGATCAAAGACTGCTTGAGGGTCAACCCGGACCGACGCCCAGATACAGCCTCTCTCTTGAACCTTCCCGTGGTAAAACTCATGAGAAAAGAGAAAGAAGTCGTCGAACTTGGAAGAATATTAAAGAACAAGGAGGAAACGGCTGCTAGGAAACTACAGGACGCTGAGAATAGACTCCGGAACGTTGAGGCTGACAAGGCCCAGATGCGTCAAGAGATCGAATCTACAGTACGAAGAGAGTGGGAGGTTAAGGCACAATTGGAGATCAATCGCCTGGTACAAGTCGAAATCGAGAGACTTCAAAAGAAGTTTGATCATGAAGTACAAGAGAAGGTAGAGCACGAGGTGTCGAAACGGTCGAGTACCCAAAGTCATACTTCCACAAAAGAATTTCGGGGATCAGGTTCAATGGGTGCAAATGATATGCTTCGATCGTCTGTTGACTCAATGGGTGATGACTTCCCTAATTCAACGGAGTTGACAGACTTATCCGTCGATTCGCCAGAACCTGTCAAAGCTCTCAAGAAGAGCACCCGAACACCATTTGGTAGAGCTCAGACTATGTTTGCGGGAACACCTATGGATGTTGAAATGGCCGAACCATCACCAATCTCAATCGCCTCATTGTCATTATCACCTCGACGCGGCGGCGCAACCAAAGCCCCAAGCACTGGACGAAACATCTTCGCCGCAGCTGCAGGAGCTGAGGCTCGATGGCAACCAACACTGCTCACTTCTGATGAATCTGATGATGATGATCTTCCACCGCTGCCCTCGCCAACTCGCCAACAAAAGTCATCGAAGAACCCTTTCAAATCCGCTGGCGCCCGACCGCCTTTGATATCGCAAAGGACAGCACCTATTCAGAAACAAGTCTCGCAGCCCAGCATTTTCGCTGCAGGAAAAGCCATCACAGCTCCATCACTCCCAACACTTTCTAGCGCGCCAGATTTACGGCCGCAATCCAGCCAAGCTGCTCTGAGAGAGCGAAGCAACTCACCAAATCGTCGGCTATCAAAGATCCCATCATCCACCAATCTCTTATCTCACGAAAATGCGCCAACCTCCCCACAGCGCAAGACAAGTCTCACCAAGAAGGCCTCTGGGACCGATGATCTCACCAAACTAGCGGTGAAGAACAACATGGCCATCAAAGCCTCCAGTGTCGCAAACCTTGCACCCAAGGGACGAACGCTGGTCGAGCTAGCTCAAGCTCGAGCAGGTGGACGACCACTTTCAGATATCCCAGATGGAAACAGGAGTCCGGAACCCAAGGGCCGTGCATTTGCTGCTCGTATGGCGGATCGAGGAGGCGAGCCAACGGTCTGGGACCCGGAACGTGATGAGATGCCAAGTCCTTTCTTGGTCAGGAATCGGCAGCCAATTCGAAGATTGTGAGATGTTGAGAGCGACGAATATAATGATCACAGCCTGAATTATTGAAGAAACGGGGCAATTGGGTGGGGAAGGGACTGGGGTCGGGATAAGGATGGGGTCTGAAAATCACACAAGAACAACTGTGGATGTTTCTTTTGTCAAGCACGTATCATTGCATGAACGGTCGTGGGCGCCAATTACATGCCTAATCAGGAAGTTACTTTGCTTATTTACTTTCATTCTATCGGTCACAGAGTAAATTGGAGTCACGGGGATGTTGGCGTTTGGATAGGACTGGACTGCGGTACACGTTCTCCTCAACTATGGATAGCTGGTCTGGAATATGTTGTACTGTATTTGACTTACCGTCTTCTCGACTGTAGGCAGTGTTCATGAGCGACGTGATGTATGTCGTATCAATTACTTGAAACCATACTCCCAGATCCATCAGGATTGTGACTTGAAGGTAAGCAATCTTTGCTTTTGGATATACTCAAACCTCAAGACTCTGCAGACTCTGTACGCTCTGCTAGGCGAATCCGTAAGGACTGTAATACAAATGAAATGCTGCGCAAAAAAAGCTACCACCAATTGCAGGTAATGAAGAGCTATGACAATCTGTCTATCAAAACGTCCCGTTGAGGCACTGGCTGCCTCAGTACTTTTCAACAGAAAGTATTCGAAGGACCGCACAGAGCTCATTCGAAGGGAAATGCGCTTCTTCCAACAGATTTACACAGATACTGGCGATGGGGAAAACGTGAACGGTTCTCTACCCCTCCCTTGAAGCCGACTATGCGTTCTTGTTGCACGTCGCATGATTTGTTTACTTTCTTTACCAACCTATGAAAGCTGTCAATGCTCAATCAGAGCATATAGAAAAAGTGAAATCTTCTCTACTCACCGCTTAGATCAAGATATTCGTTTTGTTGCACGTCGCATGATTTGTTTACTCTCTTTACCGACCTATCAACGCTATCTATGTATCAACAGAGTACATAGAAAAGGTGAACTCCTTCTCCTCTACACCTCGCTTAGATAGACCAGTTTTTGTTTTGTTGCACATCGTATGGTTTATTCACTTCCGGTAACGGGACATCTCTTGTACAGACTAAAAGTGGAGCAAGAACGCTCAAAGCCCGAAGGGCCGAAGGGGGGGGAGTGAAAGCTGCTTTTCTCTTCCCTTCCTCTAGTTTTTTTGCACGTCGCAGGCTTATCGACTTCGCTCATTGAACTAACTGTATGTACACTTCGCTAGTGAGATTCAGAGCTGGGATTGAAGTGAAGGAAGGGCTGAAGATGAGACGTGTCAAATTCTGTAGAGAGAGTTATGGAGGATGAGGTGGTATCTACAGCTAGTTTGAAAGATTAAAGCATGTCCTAGCATTCAATTTATTAACATACAAGCTATATCTATGGTCTAGTCTAGTAAGATGACATACGTCGAGTCTGATTAAACAAAGCAAGCGAGGATATCGCGGGAGTTGTTATGAAATGTGGGTTTGAGAATACTCCGTTCGACACACTCAAAAGATTTATGCATAGATTGATAGATTCTAGATTACTAGGCAAGCACGTGTAGTGATGTAGCCCAGACACAATCGAAGTGTATTTAATTTGCCTTACCACGAGTGAAAGATGTTTGGTGCATGACCACACTAAAGTCTCGAGCAAGTAACACAGTGTGGGGATACATAAGATGGGAGCCCAAAAACACCATATAGATGTCGGGGAAACATTTCAGTCATATAAGTCATGATTACCGGTATCAACAGAGTTCTCCTTCATCCACCATGAATTTCTCATCAAAAGTCCTCAGTAGGCTCATCGTCATCATAAGCATTCATTCCCTCCCTGTCCTCGAAGCGCATGAAGGTTGCCTCTTCTACATCGCCAACCACCTTTCTCCATTGAGCCTCAACCTCATCGAGTATACCATCATTAAAGGCTAAGTCAAGAGAAGCATATAAAGGTTCCGAAGCGGTAGTAGTAATCTTAGAAGATTGTCGTTGTTCGTAGTAAAGACTATACAACAGTTCCGCGTCTTCTTGAGCTGTCTGGAGAAAGGTCGACAGAGCCTTGCCGATGAGCTCCTTGCTGATATCCGAATATAAGGTCGTTGCGTAGAGAATGCCTGAGAATATGGTTAGCCATCTTGTAAGAGACGTGAGTACAGAACGGATGTTTGGAGGATGAGGAGCATTATCAGAATTTAAACATTTGTCGTCAAGAGGATCAGACAATGTAGATAAGTATTTAGAAGTTGGATCATCATTTAATGCATTCAGTATGAGTATTGAGAAAGAGGGAATACTAACATTGACCACTTGGACATTCGCCTGTCTCGCTTGAATGTACCATGATGTAGATCGGGTTGAGTTGAGGCATCGATGCTATCGTAAGAGTGTGAGGTGGGATAACCATAACCGAGACAGCAGCAAGTGGCGAGCCTTCGACAGTACTCTTGAACAAGTAGCTCAGAGGCGACGATACAATCGCTATAGCCTTGGAGACCTGTCTAGCATCAGAGACTGCCACATCGTCTGTCTCGATCAGGTGCTGAGTCGTGACCACTTCCCCATTAGTAAGATGGACTTGGGTGCGCTGTTTGATATCTTCGGTATCTTCGGTACCTGCGACAACCGTCTTCACTCCCGTACCAAGAACGTACACACCGCCTCCGACAGCCCCAGCTCGACAGGCGACTTGAGATATCTCAGCACCACCACCCCACTTAGGTACTACAGCGCCAAACCCAGGTCCGAAGACACCTAGTGAGGTGAGATGACGTGCTATCCGAGGCAGAGCCCATTGGACCTTAGTCTTGTCTGGAGGATTGAGAGACAGGGTGAGAGCCGCGATGACCGTCTGCAGGCTTTGTGGGAATTGAAACTGTGACGAGAGGAAACCTGCCAGTCCACTATCACTGTATGACTGCCAGGTCTCAGGTTGGTTCTCGTAGTCGACCACAAACTTCAAGAACTTCATCAAGCTTCTCTTTGCGCGATTATCAATGCTCTTGTCCTGGAAGATATCCTCACGACCGCTGGGCAGACGCTTTAATGCCGAGCCAGCTTCTCCGTCAAGGATCCACCAGTTCCCTACTGCTTGGAACTCCAGTTGGCGATAAACTTTCGACGATACAAGCTGAGAAAGAAGCTTGGACTTGGTGTATATTATTTGAGCCGAGAGTGTAAGGGTGTAGGCTCGTGAGAACGAGAGCTGTCTTGTTTCCTGCGAAGGTTCACCAGTTGTCTTCCACAACGAGGCATTTCGAAATGTTTTGAAGGCGTCTACGTGTATCAGCCCCAATTCAAACTTCAAGCTTTGATTGCATGGCACATACCTCCATTGACCTTCTCTACCCATTCATCTACCTCTTGCAAGCTGAAAGCAGCTTCCGCGCCGCCATAGTACTCGTTCTGATCGACGTGAAGGACCTTTTTATCTGAACGGGACAGGGCTCTTCATAGACAGCTAGGTCAGTCAGAGATGATCCATGATACCGTGCCAGAGTCAGAAGCTCACAAAGCAAGCAGAGAATGCTGCAATCCCGTACCGGATATCACAAGATCCCATTTGGTATCGCTAATTGATTCCATAGTAAGAGAAAAACGGCGTTCAGAAAGGAAATGTATAGGGAGCGGGTCTTGGAGAACGAGATTGATATCGCTAGCCTTGGTCTAGTCTCTATTAAGACTAGACTTTCAGCTCGGTAATGTTGAAATGTTTCTCGCCTGAGAATTTTCGAAAATTTATCCCCCCAACCACCTTCACAATTCTGACTTTCAAAAGAGACTTGTGTGTGTGAGATACCTTTCATTAGGAATCTCGATTGTTGGACGGCAGAGCTATTAAGCGTCCCGTATCTACTACTCTAGAATCACAGATATGAAAGAGTAGTTCGAAGTGGATGATACATACCGAATCAATTTGCTACCGAAGCAGTGCAATCCTTGACAATCTAATCGCGGATTAGAGCTCATTGGGCTCCGACGTCGAGGAGAAACTGGGGTTTCAACGGAGTTGTTTTCGGGTTATGAATGATTGCGGTACATGCTATCCTTCTCGCCATGTAATCTGGCAAGCCGCGAAACAACCTAATATGATATTATCCTCAAACATTTTTGACCTCACCCCTAAGTCTGGTACCTATGAAGGTACACAGTGACATAGGCCAGTTCACTGAATAATCGTCCGTGAGTCTCTCTCTCAACCTTGCTTCGAAAAAATTCACATTTGATAGCCCTTTTCCTGGCAACTTTTTCTTCTTTCCCAGATCTCCAGAGCTGATATGCTTCGCATGGCATGCAACGTTATGGCTGGCTAAGTTTGTGGGCATCCTAAAACTGCCCGGTAAATCTCAAGAATACAAGACTAGCCAAGCATCGTCCATGCAATATAAGATCCATCATTGCCTATGAGAAAAATATATCGAGAAAGCAATCGCTACCTAGGCTGGGTATCTATTTACAATGCACTTCCCGATCACAAATTACAGATATAGGTATCATCACTATCCACATAACCACCCATCCTATAACACCAACCCAAAGAGACCTATCGCTCATATAGCATAATTCTCCGTATGTAGAAAAATTTCATCCTTGCTATCATCACCCCAGATGTCCGCCTGCAGCCTCGCAACCGTATTCGCAACATCAACACGCATACTCGGCGGTCCACACACAAAGACACACGTCCGGCGTCCAAAAATGCCTTTCCCATCTGCTCCTCCAGTCGCCATCTCCTTCAACATGTACCCGAGGTCTGGGCGGCCGTATTCCGTCGACCAGCCTTCCTTCTTCTTGGCACCTACGAAAGCGAAACGCATCAGGTTCTTCTGGAATTCTGTGGGTGTCGTTGGGAAGCCGAAGTCGAAGGTTGAAGATGCGGGTTTGGTCGGGATTTGGATTTGCAGATCGGACGACCTTTGCCGCGTGTGCGCTGGCTCGGGATGTGTTGGGACTGCTGAGGTGGATGGTGCGTAGTTATTTGGGGGAGGCGCGAACGCGGATTGTGCTGGTGGGAAAGATTCTGTGGGGAGGTAAGATGCTGGCCGTGAGTCGGCTGACATATAAGAAGCCGGTCTGTAGGAATTTGGAGGAGTTGGCCCTGGTGGTGGCGATGGGTAGTTTTGCGGGTTATATGTGCTGTTGCTGAGTCTGCTCGGAGAAGGAGGCGCGAATTGGAAGTGTGGAGCATCGAGCCGGGGCGATGGTGCTGGGAAGTGGAAATCTCCTGGACGGAGCGAGGGAGAGAGGTATTTATGGGTCGCCTCGTGGCTGTCCACCTCAGATGCTGGTGAAGAAATCATTGAAGCTCGCTTCTCCTTTCCCTCAAGCTTCTTGAGAGCGTTCTCCCTGAGTGCCTGTTTGGGAGGCGGAGGGAAGAATGTTGTAGGTGGTGGTGGGAACACTTTGTGTTGTAGGTGTTTCTGTTGAGGGAGAGAAGTAATGGCATCTTCATCCTCGTGCCTGAGTTCTCTTTCGCGCTCTTCGTCACCTTGAGCTTCATCTCGGATAAATTGCGAATTTCTCTTTGATGCAATCCCAGCGACGAACCCATCTAGCTTGTCATGGAAAATCGTGCTTATAGGTCTAGGTGCTCGCTCGCTCATGCCGACTCTCGACTGTCTCTTCGCAGCTGTGACATAGAACTGGCAGGTAACGGTATCCGGAGGAGCGTATTCTCTACAAATCCGAAGCTCCTCTCTGAACCAGTCCATGGCCTCTAATCTCTTCAGAGCCCAGACAACCTCGATCTTCTTAGTCACTGCCTTTCCGTCTCTCATCCTCTTAATGAGATTGAGTAGCTGTGAGACGATAGCTGTGATGCCACTGCCTCCAGCAAACAGGATGACTGTATCGAAAGCAGCCAGTTCTCGTTGCATACCACCATATGGGCCTTCTAAGTATGCGCGATAGGTCTTGAATGGACCTTTCTCTATCGCAGTCTCCAGCACCCTTCTTGTGAAGCCTTCGAATGGCCGGAATACAAGTGTGCAATCTCTGTAGAGATCACCGTACTCCGAGGGGAAATCTTCGCTACAAAGCGACGAGATTGTGAAAGGATGATTCTCGAAGACCGAGATTCCAGGCATTCTGAGGTAGACATATTGCCCTGGTCTCCAGGTCATTTGAGTGGGAATCGTGACTTTGATTGCATTCTCGGCCATAAGGGTAACAGCAGCTTCATCTCCAATCAACCATGCGTTTCTCCATGGCTTCATCCAATTTAGGTTGAAGACTCGAACAAAGTATGAAAGGGCCCAAATGGTGACAGTAGCATATAAGTAGTCCCAAGAGGTGATATAGTTCTTGCAGTGCCAAAATAGTAGAGCAACATAAGCGACCGCTACAGGGGTGTGCAGCACGACGAATAGTTCGTATGCAAGCGATCTCAGGAACGGTAAGGAGGCAATGCAAAGCCACCCCAGAGGTACCAGGCATGCGATTCCTGAGCCATAGATGACGCCACTGCCGGCTGGGAACATTTTGTCATAGACCTCCATACCACCATCCTTCCAGACAGGCTGGACGTAAAACGGAATGGCGTGGACCAGAGACAGAAATAAACACAAGTAACCACCCCATCGGTGGAAGACGCCGAGTCGTTCGTGACCAATCCCGGTGATCATGGTGATGAGATTGGCCTTCATACTTGTGGCAACAATCCATGGAGTCATTGCGATTGCAATCATGCCAGCCCGGATTGCGAGAGGTGGAGATCCGAATCGGATGCTTTGCCAGAAAAGCGGTTGTGGCAAGAAGCAGTACAAAGTCACAAATGCCGTCGCAATGACTAGAATACCAATGACAGCTAAAGATGGAAAGCTGAGAATGGTTCTCTTCCTCCACTTTATATCGGGTACCGGTCGATAAAAGATCCATCTGAACAGAGCTAGGGTGTCATTAACGACACCAAAGGACGACCAGTGTGATTGTCCCCTTGTGAGTACAAATGACTTCTCGTCGGTACCCCGAGGGAAGAGTTGTTGCGCGGTTCCTCCAGACTCGATGTTTCCCATCGCATAATCCGAATCGGGCGAGTAGGTGACCATGTGTTGTTGCACCTCGTGCTTGTGCATTGCTTGCCTGATCTTGTCGGTCCAGAGGTGATAGCATCTTGTAATGCCTACAAGCACTACTAGAGTCGCGCAGAAGTAGGTCCATCCCAAGGCGTACTTCCCAGATTGTTTCCAAGGATCGACTGTATTTGCTTCTATTAATCCGAGTGGACTCGTTGGTGTGAGGGGTATGCTGATTCGTTTCGCGAGCCCTGCGAGTGTTCGGGAACCAGCCCTCGCCGCAGGCACATATCCAGAATCAAACATTGTGGCAATTGCTGCTTTCTGAGGTCAGATTTTCTGTCTGATTTTGAAATCCAGGGCGAAAGACGAGTGCCGGTGGCCTGAGAATTGTTGTCAGCTTACTACAACGATTACAAAGAACCTTACTTTTCGCACCTTCAACGTGGTCGGACAGGCTTAGATTACTGGATCAAACGACTGATTCCACGGATATCCACTCATCCATTCGTAGTAAGATATTGTGTAGATGCGCTCAGAATTGTCAAATTTCCCAAGGCGATTGACCTAAGGAATACCAGACTCCTCAATTAATACAATGTCATAGAGAGCGAATAAAGGCAAGAAGTGCACAATTGATCAAGACTGGTACGTCAGCACCAACTAATGTACAAAGAGTGTCACACACGAACAGAGAGGCGACGGCTAATATGTATATGGTGGTCGATGAGGTGTGGGGAATTCGGCCAGCTTCAAGTAGGACGACCTTTGGAGCAAGTTCCTGCGGGTGGAGATCGGCCTTTCGCAGCCGCTGAGTCTGTTGCTTTGTTCGATAGCGATATGCCTGTCAAAACTGTTCACATCTGGAAGAGCCACTTAGGATGCCTTTGGCGTCCTTAGGGCCTAGCAGGAGGTTGGCGAGATGTAGAAATGGAGGGTCGGCGGTTCAGGGCGAGTCTATATTGGCCCTGGACCCCAAGTGCCAATGCCTGGCTTATCAAAGCGCTAGTGATATAGCTGCCGTTGTCGTGCATGCGTGTGGATTTTGGACGTGCGTGTATACATCCAGAATCGCAGGTCGTCCGTTTGATCAAAGAAAGCGGAAGAGTTGTTCTTAGAATTCTCGAAGAAAGACAGATACACAACGAAGAATTATTTACAGCAGTAAACGTGGAACTCAGAGACAGATCAAAAGTAGGTTTCAGCAATGTCAATGAACGACTCCGAGGTACATGTAATCGTGGGTAAAATGCGGTCAAGGCATGAAGAGGATTGATAGTCTTGGCCAGCACCTGAGAGGACTAGTAAATGTTCGTTCTCGTACTTGCATTGCAGTATGACGAATCAGCGATCGAAAGCGGCAAAAGGCCGCTGTGATAACCTTGAAGCTATGGACCAATACGGTGGCAGAAAAGCATGTTCGTCGTCGTTCACTGCGTGCAGGACGGCGGTAACCTGATGTTGATGATTCGTCCAATGTTCTTCGCTTAAGCTGTACCCCTGAGATGTGAACGGACCGAAGCCGCTGAGCTCCCGCTCGAGCCATTCAGAAGCTTGATCCCAGGACATTACGACCGCCCCAGCATACATCTTGTGTAACTTGACTTCAAGTTCGAGCACATTGGGTGTTCGGCATGTTGCCATTTCCCTTGCAGACATGGATAATAACCGAGCATTGCACATGTAATTGGACGGAACGTGACGATTGGTCGACTGTGACGATTACATAGAATCTCAGAATCACATTGAGCATCGGAAGGAAGCGCTGTCATTCGTGAAGGTTGCGAGCTGATCAAGTCTTGTATGAATCAAAGGTCATTGCTTTCCTTATCACAGAGGTAAATAATGTACGACATTCAGTCGGGACTGAGTAAGAATCCGAAGAAATGACAATGGCCGCATTGCGGCACTTGCTGATTCAACTACTAGGCGGGCTAATGTGAAACCCAGCAAACAGCCTCCAAGGCACAGAAACATGCATACTCTTGTGATTAAACGGCCTAGGAGAAGTGGCAAAGCTCTGTTTCCCCTCGGCAGATCCACGCAGGCTGGTAAAGAAATGATGTAAACACGACTGCGTCTACTGGAATGTTTAGCTGATATTTGAAGCATTGTATTGTGCCACCATTACAATCTCAGGCTTGGATAACGAAAGCTCAGCAAACTTGTTGAGGAATAGCCTGATCGCAAGCAACAGAACATTCCTAGGATATAACGCGTCAATAGTCGAACTGAAAGCAAGCACGTTCTGTGGAGGGACTCCTCATATAATTTGATTGCAGTAACAGCAAACACTTCGATTCCAAGCATTGCTAAAAACAAAAAGCCACAAGGCGGTGCTGCTCGCTGGATTCCAGCACAGCTACGGAGCAGTGAGCTGGCTAAATTGACATGTAAAGCAAGATACGTAGATTTACTGTAGTTTTCAATTGGCAAGAACAAATGCAGAGTTTCTCAAGCTGAATTTCAACATCATGTCGAAATTGGTTGTCGTTAATCTGAAGTGAAATATATACAGAAAGTTGGAGCTCAGATGTTTTTTACACTCAGCTCAGCCTCGCATCATAGCCTGGCTCAAGCTTGCTTTTGAGCTCTTCTTATTGGCTGAACACACCCGCGGGTACATCCGACTTTAGCTCAATTCTGAAAGTAAATATCAGCTTCAACAAAAATTGCCTTGGGAAAGTTTGCTCATCATAAAACCTCGTAAAATGGCTGCTGTCGGACCCCCATCGACTCTCTCTTTCCCCAGGGAAACCTTTTCCAAGCTCTCTCCTCATCCCTACTTACTCGCACACCTCCAACCATCCTCCTCAAGCATACCATCCACACGCGCAAACGGCAGAACACCTACCCAATTCCGAACCCCACATATCAACAATGGATCTCTCACACATGCAGAAGGCAGTGCTGTGGTACGGATAGGGGATACAACCGTTGTCTGCGGAATTCGTGGAGAGATCTTACTTGCTAGCAATGTAGCTGGATACCGTGTCGATAAATTGTCTAGTGCGCCTTCAGCAAGACCTGGGTACAAGGAAGCTAAAGAGCTGGATTTATTGGTTCCGAACATCGAATTGGCCACAGGATGTTCCCCAGCATTTATGCCGGGCCAGCCTCCAAGTACACTAGCGCAAAGTCTGAGTACGAGGATATATTCGCTCCTGCATTCGAGTCGTTTGATTGATGGCGAGGATTTGCGCATATGGTACCAACCACCTGATCTCAGTGAACAGGACAGGATGGAAGAGGACGAACCGGAAGACTTGGAGCCGGAGGTGAAGGCATTCTGGACTCTGTATATCGACATTCTCTTCATCTCACTAGACGGCAATCCATTCGATGCGGCGTGGGCAGCAGTTGTATCGGCACTGAAGGATGTCCGGTTACCGAAGGCATACTGGGACGCGGATCGCGAGATGATACTATGTGAGGATGCTGTAGCGGACTCGAAGAAGCTACAATTGAGAGGACTGCCTATTGCTGTCACTACACTTGTATTTCGGTCGAAAGAACAAACACAGGGTCGGAATAAGAAGCACTGGATTCTAGTCGATCCAGATACGTTTGAAGAGGGCTTGTGTGATGAGACTGTTACGGTTGTGGTGGATTGTGGGGAAAAGAAAAAGACTAAGCTGCTGGGGGTATCAAAGTCGGGAGGAACTGTCATATGTCGAGACGAGATGAGCGAACTTGTGAGTCTCGCGGAGAAGAGGTGGACTGAACTCAACAAGCTTTTGGGTCGTTGAAAGATGATTACAGTGCAAAATATATCTGTCAGATTGCCGGATGAAAGTCATGGAAATGGGCGCTGTTTGCAAGATTCTGGCCAGAACTACAGCATGTCACGATGCTATGACTGAATTTCTACATGGATGATTAGTGTGCGGAAGGCAAAGGCGAAATAGCCTCTGCTGAGCCATAATATTAGAGAGGAATGGGGCCAGAACTTTGGGCAGCCACGCGGCCAAATTTTGACAAGGCAAAGGTCATCAAGGAGCAACGTTAGCCCTAGAAAGAATAGAACCCGTTGCCATCATTGTCCTCTCTTTCTTTAGTACTTCAAACAGTACTAGATCCTTTCGTATCTAACGTTACAGTGAGAGTACCGTAGTGGCCGATACCATCGTGAGCTGATACACAGCCCGGATGGACAGCCTCTAGTATATCTAGTCGAAGTGTGACAAGACTGACTCATCTCCTGAGAGCAAGCACGAACACATCAATGGAGTGATTGAGATAACAGCGCATGAACCCCATTGTAAAGCTGGCAATAATGCATTGTGACCCGACTCAGCTATCTGACTTGAGATGCATAGGATACACAGAATCCCTTGATATACACCTGGGTAGAACGGGAATCTATCTCCGAAACAAAAACGCGTGGACAGGCTTGTTAAAGGACCGTTGTTGAACGCTTGCACCAAGTGCTCACGCTGCATATTCCTATCTTGGATCCTTGAAATGGCTTCTTCACATAAAGAAAAAAAAAAGAGTTTCCCAATGTTCAAGCAACCTCAAACTTGGCTCAGCCCATTTATATATCTTCGTTCCATTTATCTTCCTGCTGAAACTAGCTAATATAATTCTGCTCGCATGTCTCGAGCTTTAAGGGTCCTCTTAAAAAGTGCAGGTCAATCTGCGCTCAGATTGTGTCGCTCCTCTCACGATCGTGTAGTAACAAAACATTGCAATGTCGAACCAAAGACCACTGAGAAAGTAACAACCGACCAACCAACATTCGCTTCACGGCGAACTTGCAATACAGCAGCTACTATGACGCGAACCCCATGAAGTCTCTAAAAGCTATAGGGCCCATAATTGTTGTATTTGAATTCGATAGATATTCAATTTCTATGGAAGGAAGTAGCTATATATATAGGTATCTGTACAGTAATCCAAGTAATCAAAGTACGTACCTTACGTACTATCGACGGTACTTCCGGTACTTTCGATACTTCCGGTAATCCAAGTACGTACCTTACGTACTATCGACAGTACTTCCGGTACTTCCGGTACTAGTAAATTGGTTAAGTACGCTATTCAACTCCGGTACTTCCGGTACCTTCAGGACGTTAAATACGCTACTCCGTACTATAATCTATACTATACTACTAGTATTACCTATACTCAATAGCCCTCTTACTTCATACTATAGAACTCTATAAAACCACCGCCTATAGCCTTAGCCACTACTTCCCTAGGAAGTCACGAATATACCTCTTAAAGGCTATATTCGGTAGAGGTTTTATTAGTATATTAGCTATTATCTCCGTAGTATTCAGATATTTAATACTAATTATATCCTAATTTACTAGTTACCTGATATAGTAGTACCTGACCTTAATATGCTTCGACTTTACATGAGCTACAGGGTCCTTTATAAGCGCAATATAAGCTATATTATCGCTATGAATAGGTACTAATAGACCTATAGACAGGTATTACGTATACTCTAATTCGATCAGAAGTCCTCTGATCCATATTCCTACTTTATAAGCTTCTATAGCTACTATATACTCTGATTAGCTAGTAGAGAGTGCTATAGACCTCTGCTTAGTACTGGACTATATAACTAGTCTATTATTCAAGGTAAATATACACTCTGAAGTCGATAATCGATCTTCTAGGTCTCCGGCGTAGTCGGTATCGCAGAAACCTTATAATTTAACTCCCGGGGAGTCAGATTCACCCCCTAATTTAAGCTTCTAATTCTTAGTACCCTTAATATGACGGCGCATAGTATACGTGGCAGATACGGGCCAGTATCGGTGCCTTAGGCATACCCTCCTTGTATATATAGAAGGTGCAGACTCCTTCAGAGCTCTATATCTTTCTGTTTCCTTCGTACTAGACTATATAAGATCGCTCTTAGCCTCCCTACTTGTTTATTCTTACTTATATACCGCCTTAAGTCTTATGTCGTTATATTAAACAGAAAGATCAAGACCGCCAGGGATAGTATTAAATAATATCTCACCTAGAAAACTCGATTCGAACGTACGACTTAAAGGGAGCTCTTCGCTGAGTTATCTCTACTTACCTTGGATTTTTATACTCCGGAATTATATAGTCGGAATCATACGGAAATAGTTAGTACTCTTTTTAATTACGAATTCGATAGTTAGGTTTTCAAAAGAGCTAAGATTCTAGAGATCTCTCGGATAGCTAGGAATTTAGACGTAATTCAGCCTCAGAAGCACTAGTATTACTACGAAGTCACTCTCGGATACTTCGAAACTCGTTCCTTCGTGCGTACGAAGTAAAACAGCAGACGGATTTTAGGTGGAAACTTCCTTATAGGCCTTATTATTCACTATCCCCTTACCTGACTTCAAGTTTCCGAAAGTAGCTCTAATAGCAAAAAACCTTACTTTTAGGCTAGGACGAAGTAGCTTATTACCCTAGCGGAAATTATCAGAACCCGACTCGTAATCCCTATACCCCGGTATAATCTATCCCCCTCGGCAGAATCGACCTCCTTCTACTAGAACCTTTAATTCAACACTTCCTATATCTACTTAACTAAGATATCCGACTCTCCTTAATCTTTTAGCTTCTTCAGAATTCGATTTCGACTTTCGCTTCTTCTATAACTTTCAAGTGTTCTATCACTTTCGCTTAGCCTCGCTTACCTAATGCCTCCTAAGAAGGCTCAGCTAGCTCCTACGACTTTACTAGTAAACCCTGAACCTTCGGTAAACTCGATACCTTAATTACCGAAAGGACCTACCCTTAAACGCTTTTCAATTAATAATTTACAGACCTCCGGCAAGTCGCAACTAACTGAAAGTTACGCTTTAGATTAATAATTACTTAGATTTTATTTAGAATTAGACTTGATTTAACTCCCTTTTCTTTCGTTTTTTATTTGCCTTTAAAGGCTCGAGGGTGAGCCTTTATCTTGGAAGGGGGTAATATAACGGCGCATAGTATACGTAGCAGATACGGGCCAGTATCAGTGCCTTAGGCATACCCTCCTTATATATATAGAAGGTGCAGACTCCTTCAGAGCTCTATATCTTTCTGTTTCCTTTGTACTAGACTATATAAGATCGCTCTTAGCCTCCCTACTTGTTTATTCTTGCTTGTATACCGCCTTGAGTCTTGTGTCGTTACACTTAATATACCTCATAGTATAGGTCTATGAATTCCGGTGCCGTATCGCCGGATTGCTATAAAATCTTAATAATTACCTAATAGAGTACGATATATTAAATCTCGTACTACGTGCTAACTATATAGCAGTACTAATAGCACTCTAGTACTCTGATTAATCAGTTAACTTCTCTCCTAGTTCTGAAGCTATATAAGCGTTCCGATCAGAATCAGGTATATTAACCGCACTCGCTTCCTAAAGTCGGAACCTTTCTAATATACTATTTATATAGACCTTCTAGTCTAACTATAATATACGCTTCTTTCTATCCCTAGTGACTCTTATACTAAGAATCACCTATACCTCTCTAAGGTCTTTGATCTCCTATAGAGTTCTAATAGCGTCTATAGTACTCTATACTTTCTAGAGATCTTTTCTAATAACTAGTATATTATTAATATAGAGGAGTATAATCTCTCCTCTCTCCTTATTAATAAATATGCTAGATTCATTGAAAATAGATTCAAAACCTAGTGTTTTTAACCCCCTGTAGCCGGTAATATACTACTCTCTTCAAGACTATTTCAGCTTATATAAGGCTAATAAGAGTAGTAGTACTTACTAGTTTATAATTCTAATAGCTTTTCGGAGAGCCTCAGTAGATCTCATATAGACCTTAGCATATAGTTCAGCCCTTAGATAAGCTAAAACTACGTCATATTAACAGTATTCCAGGTCCTCTTACGCTACTATAGCTAGTACTATACGTAGGCTTTCTATCTTTAAGGTAAGGCTAAAAGTTTCTAAGTAATCTTCACCTAACCTCTAGCTAAACCCTTAAGCTACAAGTCTAGCCTTAAATCGATTAATAAGACTAGAAGGTATTAATTTAACTGCAAATACTATATAGCAACTTACAGTTCTTTAACCTTTAGATAAATCGACTACCTTCTAGGTATTAAGAGACTATAGCTTAGCTACTTCAGTAGCAATTACCTTCTCCTATTATAGCTTATTCTCGCTAGCTAGGGCTTCTGATTCAGTAGTTAGTACTATAATAGAACCTTCTGAGGTAATATAGGCTCCCTGAGCTATATAATCACTCTAATCAAAGTAGTCTTCTTTAATAGATTCTTAGACCTTTACCATAAGGTCTTCTTAGAGGGTAAGAGCTTTTATAGCTTTCCAAGTACTAGTACGAACCCTAGCTGACCTTCTAGGAACTATTAGAATAGAGTCTAATTCAGACTCTTCTTCAGCTCCCTCTTCTTCTTCTGCTTCTAATACCGTATCATAAGTACGATCTTCTTCTACTCCCTCTTCTTCTTCTGCTTCTGATACCGTATCACGAGTACGATCTTCTTCAGCTCTTGTATCTATAATAATTATATTACTATTAATCTCTTAATCTTCCAGAGTATTAGAAGGGTATTCAGGGCTTCCGGCTGTAATGGGCACGTGATAGTCGGTTGTATATGTACGGTGTTAGGCATATTCAGCATGCGCTGAATATTATGATCTTTTGGTCCAGATGGCGTAGTTGGTGTGAGCCTAACCTCAACCCCGTTACACCGGCCCCCTGACCCTCTCTACTCTCCTCCGGTAGCTAGGGTAGTAGTTTCCCTGTATAAATAAGTAGTTAAACCCTATCCTATTTATCCCAGGGTAATACTAGGTCTCCAATTTGCCTATTTTCTCCCTAGTTCCACCGTAGCTTTTTATCCTTATAGAAAACCGGACTAGAAGACTTAATAATCTTCTTACTTCTTAGATTATAGAATTTCCACTACTTAGTAGTGTTCTTATATCTAATAAATATAACTAGTATTCTAGTAGGTTCTAGTTTACCTACTCTATGCTCCTTTAGTATATATATATAAGCTATACAACCCTATACCCTTAAATGCTTTATAGACAGTATTTTACCTGTCTAAGCTTCTATAGGAGTCTTTCCCTCCAGCCCTATAGGGGTCCGGTTACGTATATACGCATAAGTACGAGCTACTTTAGCTCAGAAGATCAAGGGTAGTTAAGCTTCTATAAGTATAGTACGTATTAGGGTAATTAAGGTTCTATTCAACCTTTCTGATACTCCGACCTGCTACCGAAAGTATACTATAGTAAACTTAAACTATACTACTCTAAATTTAACCTCCTATATAGCTCTTAATACTCGGAATTCAGGAGTATTATCTAGCCTAATAGAGAGTAGTTTCTTAGTACTCTCTGCTTCTACTTCTAACTTCTATTTAGTCAGAATTTCGTCGATATCTCTCCGGTGCCTAAATAGTATCTAAATACGTCGAGACGCTTTATCAGTTATTATAAGTATTATAGTATCTCCCTTAAGGCTAGGAGTACTAATTAGTCCCCACTAGTCGATATAAACCCTTCTAAGGATTCTGTCAGTTCTTTCTAGACGAGTTCTATTAATAATTCGTATAGCCTTTACTATAGCGCACCCGATATAGTAATCTTAGAGTTTCTGTACTAGTATATCTAATCTAGAAGTCACTTTATCGACTCCTTTTATAGTACTATAAGATAAGTGACTAAGTCGTCGGTGCAGGAGGGTTACTTGCTTCCCTATATCTTCTGTACTAGTAATATAAGCTGTTTCTACTATATTTAAGAAGTAAGCTCTTCCAATTCTTTAAGTTACTCTAATTACTCTCTCCTAGAGAGTAAGAAGTAGCCCCGTATTAGGCGCTTCCTCTGTATATATCGATATACCCCTATCTTGAAGCTAGAGTACTGAAATTAGGTTTCTAGAAAGACTTAGTGTAACGACACAAGACTCAAGGCGGTATATAAGCAAGAATAAACAAGTAGGGAGGCTAAGAGCGATCTTATATAGTCTGGTACGAAGGAAACAGAAAGATACAGAGCTCTGAAGGAGTCTGCACCTTCTATATATATAAGGAGAGTATACCTAAGGCACCGATACTGGCCCGTATCTGCCACGTATACCATGCGCTGTCACACTTAGTACATGAAGTACTCCGGTAATCTTAACTATACGCCTTTCTCTATATACTAGGATATCCAGGGATATAACGCCTTTAGCGATTCCTTCTAGTATACTACTATTTGTAGTACTGATCTTAACTATATGATTTAGAGGTTTATAAGTATTAAAAATACTCCGATTAAACGTTATATATTAGGAATACCTAGAGTCTACTATCTAATTAGTAGGTGCTTTCGCTCCTATTACTATCTAGTAATTATCTAGAGCTTAATTAGCTACCTTACTCTTCGGCTTCTCTCCAGCTATTAGTAAAGGACTAGTAGAAGGGTCGGTATTACCCTTCTTACCCTCTTTCTTTAGCTCAGTACACTCTCTTAAGTAGTAACCTATTTTACTGCAATTATAGTACTTAATCTTAGCTTTTACGTTAGTTACTTTTATAGCTTACTCTTTAGTCTTCTGAATAATAGACTTTAGTAGAGACCTCTCTATCTCTGCATACCGGCCGATAATTGCTTCCTAAGTCAAATTTCCTCCTAATTCTAGTAATACTAGAGGGCCGTGGAATTCTGAGTTATATACCCTTAGTGCTTTAAATAGTATAGTTATTTTAAGTATATCAGAGGGTATCTCCCGTATAGAGATCTCTCTAATCTCTCTCTATAAGCTAGTTAATTTACTAGTAATAGAAATAATATTATAGTCACTCCTTAAGATAGTTTCAAAGCTTAAGAACTCCCTTAGTTTGAAGGCTAGGTTTATAGCCGATACTAGTGCGTATATCTGCTGTAAAGCCTCCTATTAACCTTTAGTAGTAGATAATTCTGCTATTAAGATTAATACTTATTAAGAACATATACTAAGTATTATAGTACACGCTTCAGCGTTCTTCCTAGTAGACCTTGAAGGATCTACTACCTCTAGTACCTTAGAATCTTTCCCTTTACTACTCTTCTTCTCAGGGGTTTCCTTAGTATTCTCGCCTAGTCCTAGGATATCAACCTGTTCTAAAAGACTACTAGAAACACCTCCAAAACCTATCCTAGGGTTACTATATCTACTAGGGGGATACCCTATACGGCCTAGGGTAGAGTATGCCTTAATACTACTCTCCTCAGGCCCCTTTATTACTACTCTCTAGAGCTCCTTACTCTATAGTAGTAACCTGACTTGTAGTGACTAGACTCTATAATTAGAGCCTGTTAGCCTTGCCACTCTCGGCTTCTCTCCTCCGTAATCACTCATACTTCCGTATAGTATAGTAATATACCTATTAGTAAAGAAGTAGTAGAAAAGGTACTAAAAGTGACTTTTGATAGTTCTTAAAAGAATTCAATTTCAATAGTCTTATACAGGTAAAATAACGCTGCGGGGCTCAGAACCTATTATATTTGAATTCGATAGATATTCAATTTCTATGGAAGGAAGTAGCTATATATATAGGTATCTGTACAGTAATCTAAGTAATCAAAGTACGTACCTTACGTACTATCGACAGTACTTCCGGTACTTTCGGTACTTCCGGTAATCCAAGTACGTACCTTACGTACTATCGACAGTACTTCCGGTACTTCTGGTACTAGCAAATTAGTTGAGTACGCTATTCAACTCCGGTACTTCCGGTACCTTCAGGACGTTGAATACGCTACTCCGTACCATAATCTGTACTGTACTGCTAGCATTACCTATACTCAACAATAATCCTCTCGATTGTATTACTCATCCTCGCGGCCATGCTCGTAGCCGTTGGTACCTATCAAGCCTCGCAGTCCTTCAAGAAGAAAATTGTAGCCGCGGTTTGTCAAGAACCTGTATGGAAGAGAGCTCAACTAGGGATTGAGGCATAGGCTACATAGCCGATCCCTTTATCTAGACGGATTCCCCCTTTGACCTTCATCCAAAAAGATCTCACTACTCATCGTAGTCGTCCGGCACTAGAGACTCTCAGTATCCCCGTTGATATCGAGGACACATTTGCTACGAAGTATAATTTCAATTTGCATGTAGCTTTCCTACTTTACACTCTCGCTATTGCAGCTACTTCAGTTGCAATTCTACTTGAGGTCACGGCTTTACTCAAGGCTTCCCCAACGGCGGGGACTATAGGACTATGAAATGCGGTACATTATCCTCTTCTCACTCAAGCCATTATGTTTGGATCTTAAGACCATTCCGATTGCTCTATTGTTAGCTTACACCGAAACTGGAATCACCAGCTGGCACTATCGGCCATTCTCCTCTTCATAGCGTCCACTGCCACAACATCCATTTATTTCAACGCTACTTCCGTTATAAACGCCCTTGGTTCATCGATTGGCATCTTTGCTTTCTATAGAAGTGGCTTCATGGCAATGACTTGGTGTTCGTGCGTCGCGAGTCTCCTTGAAACAGTCGCTTGGCTTCCGGTCCCGAGAAAAGAGAAATGAAGAGCAGGAACCACGGACAAAAGGCATTCTATGCTTTCTCAAAGGCAGAGCTATTAGTAAAGTGACAGTCATCAATTTTTCTCGGTGCAACCTCAAGGTGTCTACAGCATAGTTGATATAGTGAAAAGAACTTTAGGAAAAAGGATTGGCGGGTATCTTTGAAGCCTGGAAGCTAGATTCTAGACTCAGTTGCGTGGATCAAGACAAATTGATGTTTGATATTACGCAATATCATTGGGATATCGAGCGAGCAAGGCTTTGTCCAGTTGTTGTCGTCAGCTTCACGTCCATTAGAAGTGCTGACAAGTCGGGCCAAATGTTAGCTGGAAAAGGGACCAGCACATGTTATGTAGAGATTTGATATCCAAAATATGTTGCAGATCAAATAGGAAGACTTCTCAAATCCTTCATCGCAAAGCGTACATAATCTACACATATGGGTTTGTTGACTTGAGGGGGTCCACTTTCCTTCGTAAGCGAGCTTGATAGGGAGTGCGCAGACTCGAGCCACCCATAGTGACCCTCACAATCAAAAAAAAACAAGGTCTATTATTCTTTTATCCAACTTGCGAGCGGACTGTAACCGCAGAGAATAATACAAGGCATCGTTGGGTTTCCTAATGGAGGAAGACCTGTACGAGATCAACCTGCGGTATTACTAGGGGCAAAAATTCAAAACTCGATCCAGCCCGGTGGAAAGGAAGAAGCAGAATTTGAATATGATATATTCTATCGAAAATGTTATCTCCCTTAATTGATACAAACACATTCGCGGATCCTCCCACCCAAACATCATCAGCTAGCCATCCGATCCGGATAAACACCTCGGCTTCCCCTAAAACTTGCGCTTTACTCAGCTAGCACAATATTACCACAGAAACAGCCCCTTCAACGGCAGTCAAACAAACACAACACTTCTAAGACCGAGCAACCACCACCACCATATGCACACACTACAGGTACTGTGGCAAAAAGCATTCTCAGCGGTTCCCTTCCGTATGGTTTTTCGTTTATAGTCCGGACGCGCTCCTTACGTGCAAATCTACGTGTTTCCCTGCAAGCCTACGTTCCTTTTCTTATTTCTTTTTCATGAATGAACAGACCGCATGCTGCAGAGACTAGGCGATGGTCAGCCACACGGAACGGCTTGAGGTCCGCGTCAACAAAAGTACTCAACGGCTCGGGATCGGCTCGAGTAGATCCTGATTGAATACGCTCAAGCTGTGCTAGTCTGAGCTTACTTCCAATCCGAGAAGTTCGAGCCGAATGGAAAAAAAGTACCGAAACTAGTGTCGAGGTCCGGTACCTTAAGTCGAGCACGAACTTGGAATCAATTTAAGCGAGCCGATAGTAAAAATTGCTTTTGGTCTGATTTTTTGCGAATATGCGCCAAGAGAACTAACAACACGTGCAGGTTCAAAGTTACAAATCGTTGACTGTGCAATATGTTCGGAGGAATGCCCTACTTCATTACTGTTTGTACCAATGTTGTGCACTTTCTGGGAGAGCATTGGATTGGATGGATGAATGTGCAGGTAAGCAGCAGAGTGGGGGATGCAAGTGCTTGTCAACATGGAGTCCTTAATGTGACGATCTTAGATCGCTGGTCTATTTATGAGTATGGTTAGTATGCGCTTAATTTTATTACAGGAGTGCGCGGACAGTCGAAAGATATAGTACCGGAGACAGACTGTTGACGTAGGATTGCCGATGTTTGATCAGCCCCAAGGACGGCAGTTCTATGTCCCAATCGTCGACAACTTTCCAGGTCTGCACTAGTCCACAACAGAGGTCAGATGGCTAGAAGTCTTATTGATCGTAGCGAAGATCATCCATCTTCCAGCATACTGTTCGGCATCCTAAGATTGTTTACTCCTTGATGGCTAGTATTTACCCTCCATTCCCCCCGCCCCCCCCCCCC
>FJUW01000081.1:48905-137924 GCA_900074885.1 Rhynchosporium graminicola
CCCCCCCCCAAAAAGTGGCCAGTTTTGGCGAAGCTGATATTATTTTGGTATATAAACTACGTTATAGTTTCGTGTCTTAGAGTTATTCCTTAAGCAAGATTCTCGTGGTACCGCTAAACTTATGCGTGATGTTGCTTTAGTGATTTCTCAAAGTTCTGGGGCTGTTTTGTGACTCTGACACCCTCAAATCGAGTGGTAACCCGATCGGCCAGTTTTTCCAACATTGATAGAATGGATCCTCTTTACTCCCCTGCATTCTATTGATGTAGTAACGCTGGATATGTCGCTCCTTTACCTGTGACACAATGTATTATGCTGACCACTGATCTTCGATACAGGTTTCAGATCAAGAAGATATCGTACGAAGGCTATCTCATCAAAAGGGTGTTCCTTCACAACTCAGATCTAACAATCGTTGAAACAAACTCAGCAGTATAATTCACCCATGATCGTCCCATGAATGACGGATTTCCGTTCATGCTTATCTCGCTCTTTCTGTCACACGCGGGTCGCAGACGAGAGGAACGAGACGACAAATCTTCATGCCATGAGAAGGGTTTGCCTGTCAGAACGTCATGACATGTCTCAAACCCAAGCTTTAGCTTTGAAGCCAAGCGTCGAGTTCAGATCCAGTGTGGACCCCAACTTTCTTTTCGGATCTAGGTCGGAGCTGTCAATCTGTTTCGAGTCTGATTGAGAATCATGAGCACAGAGTCCCTTCGCTCTGGGCATCGCTTATTTCATGCGTGCGGACTGGCTTGGGAAACGTTGATTGCATGCACATCGACATGCTCGTTCGGAGAATACCTCTGTCGGGAATAACGTCAAAACAATCAGACGAGACAAGACTACACTGCAGGAAGATGATCTCGGGACTGGACCAGCCCAAGCAAACGCTGTATGGCACGGAACACCATATTGTGAAGGTATATACGGGGCATGCGTGCTCTTGGCAAGGACTGGTAATAGGTAAGGCTATTGTTGTTTGGAGATCTTGCTGATGGGCCGATTAAAGAGAGTACTTGTCGTTTTGACACACGGAGGCGTGTTAGTTTTGGCTAGCCCGCTGCCAAAACCCGGTCGATGGGATGAAAGGGATGCTAGGAAAGTGGCAAAAACGAAACGAATGAAGCTCGAACGACGCTCGGCCAAATGTCCTCCAGGCCTTTCGTCGAGGAGGTATTGTTGGAAACAAATGATAGGTCATGTGACGGCATGTAACCTCGAGCGAACTATGCATGGAAGCAGGGGAGGTCGTTTGCTGATCTCCCCTATTTCGGGGAGGATCTTTACGGGGGAGGCGGCGATGTTACTCAGAAACCAAAAGAAGAAAGATTGCAGTGTATCCACGTTCGTTCCTTGCTACGGATCCTCCCCAAAACGGGGCTTGTGCCATCCTAAATTAATCCCATGCGTGTGCGCGCTCGCTTCCACACTTCGAAGATTTCGGGCAGCCGAGACGATCAAAGATAGAGCCCGAAATGAAGACTTGTCGCTCTGTCGGAGGAAACATTCAATTCAATTCAACGCTCCCGCTCCCTGAAGGAGGCTTGACACAATTTTCCTTTTGTTCTTCTTGTACAAAGACCACAGCCGCTGCATGCCCCAGAAAGCCACCAAAAGCTTTGTCCGGACCTTAATCCGTGATGGATGAACGGCGGCCTGTGCTCCCAAGAGATGCGACCCCCCTTAACGCCATTGATACCCAAGACATTGTTTGGGAGGACAAGACGCGCGGTACTGAAGGCATGAGAAAAAGCTGAGTAGCAGACATGAGTTGCCTTTTTCATGCTATCGGTATTCAACCTTGTGTGTTCAGAAATAAAACTTATGAAGTGGTACAGTCTGTTCGAGGGAGACAGCAAACATTTCTCACGGACGAACGATTTATCTCTTCTACCACACGCAGTTTCATAGTAGACAAATCGCCCAGATGCAGCTCCAGTGGCTGGTTTTGAGTGGTTGCCGGCATCTGGGGATGCTGCAAAATTGGAGCATGTGCCTGTCAGCAGCCAAAGCAGAACTCACGTAACCTGTGCCTTGAGTGTAGGGTAGGGCAGAATACTTGCGTAAGACTGACGAGCTCCTAGTTCTCACAGTCCAGTCAATCTGGTAATGACTGGCCAACTAGTGAGTTGCCTGGCATATGCCGTAAAGAATGACACCCGGTACCCTTGATCCGTGACAAACACAGAGGCTTGTCTCCGGAATGAAACTTCGGTATGGGGCTTGAAATATTGGACCGCTCATGAGAATAGCTAACAGATGGTGTCTTTCCACACACGGTTTGAGCCGAAGTTAATACTTCAACTCGAGAAGTCAGAATCTTGAAGCAAGTACGCATTGAAAGACGCTCTGACTTCATGTGACTTCAAGAGACTTCAAGAGACTTTTAGAAGTAGACATCGTGACCCCACTCCATGAACATTGGATGCGAGATTCCAGGAGAAAGATATTGCCCGCAGGGGAACGCAGGGAAGTTCTCCGGGAATCATGATCGACACACCCACTACGGTACAGGAGGTCCAAGTTTCAGGGATTCCTTGACTCGATAATTGAACGATGTTCGACAGGCCCCGATCGCGACGTTGGCTGTTGGCCCCGATAAATCCTGCCGCAGCACAATCCTCGACCTCCACAATTACGCAGAATTCTCCGGATGGGTTTCGCTCGCCGACACCAGTCCCGATTCGGAGCTTAGGCCTGCACATTGTGTGATCGCGTTCATCATGGTGGGAGAAAAAACGGCTGCTAAATTTTGGCAGCTCGGCTAGGGCGCAACGTAAGTCATAACGAAGAGTAACTTTGCCATAGGGCAAAATCGAGGTCCGTAGCTTTGACCAGGAGACCCCTCATTAGCGACAAAAATTACTACGGATTACCCTCCACTTGAATACTTCCAATGTGAGGAATCTGAGGCTGATTCCGTGTTGAGGTATAACCGTTGGAGAGACTGAAAAGCATTTCTCTCACCAAGCATGGGAGGGTTTCTCCTTCTGTCTGATCTGTTCAGGGCGTGGCAATGCCTTGTCGATCTCAGGGTTTACAAAAGTCTAAAATGGATCATTACAGTAGAATAGATGGCTACTCTGTAGATCGATCTGCTGATGATGATAAGCCACCTAGTTATGCGCAGGGGACAGTTGGCTAACTTTCGCGTGCCTTGGAGAAAGATCCAGCCAGGGCCAGTTTTCTTTTGGATAACGCGCAGGGCGTGTAAAAACGAACATTCATCAAAGCAGCAGGTTTTGTCGAGAAATCGGCTACCGACAAGGCAAATATCCCGTTTTCTTGACTACCTCATAACGTACTTGCCTCTCGTCAGAAGGTCTTCGCGACTCAGGTGTGACCTCCAATTCTACCGGAGGCGTTCGAATTTTGAATCGTAGATGTTCCCGAAGATCCCTGTATGGAGTAGTCGCAGAGCCATTGCCATTGTCGTGGGCTCTGGCACTGGCAAGCATGCTAGACGATCGCGCAGCAGCGCAGGACCCGGTCCCCGGTCGTGGGTAGCGTACTGAGCAGAGTTTTGCACCGGTTTGAGGAGCGTTCGTGGTGACTGCCAGACGACTGAACAGAAAACAGAGATGACAGAATTCCATAGCATGAACGCTTCTAGCACCAAACTCCCACGTCCTGATACACTGAGGTCGGGGAGGTTGAAAAGCCCCAAAGGGATTTTTAGACAGCTCGTTTGGCATCCCATGTGCACATCAAACTTCTTCCTTGTTTTCACAGGGGCCGAAGTCATGAAAATCCAGGGTCGTGACTCGTCAGATCTACAATGGTAAGGATGTCTTGCCCTAATTTTGACACTGGTAATTAATAGCCTGAAAAATGATGACGATGTTGAAGACACTCGGCGTGGCTTAAACTTCTAAAGCACAGATTTCGAAATGATTCCCCTATCCTAAGACCCTCAAAAATAGATGACCTTAGAAGGCAGTTTGGCCTGTAGAGTCCTGTGCGTCATTTGTGACTACACAGTGTATTATTATCCATGGTTGTCTTTCTTAGTATGTTCTCCAGATAATTTGCATAGCAGAGACGAAATGAAAGGGAGAGGGTAAAAAAGATAAAATTTCATTGATCACCTCGGGCACTAACTTGCACATCAGTTTCCTTTGTTCATCTCCGAGTACAGCATTTACTTAGTAATAATCACAGCCATCCACTTAAACCTAGACCCCCTCGACGGGGCCCCCAAATTCCCTCTGGCAGCCCGTGGCTTGCAAGCATGCTTGCCAACTGCCATGCAAAGCCTGTATGGCGCCCGTGATAAGACCAGTATTCCACCTAATAAGGCTGGATGGGTGCAGAGTGGCTTACAGTTGCAGCACTTAGTCGACACTGGATTTATTAGAGCTGAGCGTTGTACGACACCACCTATCCACCCTCTTCCATGCAGACAGAGCTTTGAGGGCGTACAAGTATGTACAAGTAAGCATGCTGTCGTCGTACTGTCCTGTCCCGTCATGGAAGGCCGAAGCAGGTTCGTCGGAACAACCTTGTGAGTGATGTGAGGGGAGATGAGATCGCATGGATTGATTTTGACACGTTGGGATGGCATCGGTGGACAGAGGATCCACCTTGTAGTTCCAACGTGTTTTTTTGAAGCTAAGCCCAAAGAGGTATCGTTTCCCAAATTTAAGCGAAAGTGATTCGTCGGTGAAGTGCATGTATTCGAGGAGAATTGGTCAGGACGGCAGCATCAGTATCAGCAGCAGTTACTCAACAACAGTAACAATAATCAGCGCCATATTTAATTGCAGGAATGTGTCCCAGACTACTTGAAAACTCGGATCGACGACCTAGGATTGAGCGCGGCAGGAAGAACGAAGCTCCGACGAGACAGCGAATATGAAAGCAACGCAATCCCATTAATCAAAGGATCCGTCAATCAATCACAGCATATGTTGCATGACGCCGCCAGCTAGGGAACGCATATGTCAGTATTGTGTCCATGACTCCGAACTTGAAATGGCTGTTGCATTGCATTGCTTTGGTTTCAATGCAGGCGCCGATGCACAGCAAAAACGATAATCCGGACACTCGTCGAACACATCCATGCAGCCACCCAGCCAGCTGGGGGCCTATGTTATGGCAGTGCTAGTAGTGGTGAGCAGGGTATGATATAGCTAGTGAATACCACCTAGAGGTGGCCGTTTCTCAGTTCAACAACTCAGGAGAATGAACGAATGAACCAGCCTTATGGTGAGGTCGACAATACACAATTCGCAGGATCTTCGAGCCTATTCAGTCCAGAATCTGAAGAGAAGCACTTCCCGTTGGAGATGCTCTTATGTCATGAATTGTCTCTCAATTGTCTCTGCATCGCTTCGGTATAGCCTGACTTCTGAGTGGCTATCAAACTGGATAACGGCAGGGCATATATTCTTTCGTACGCACCTCTACAATAGCCGAGGTCATGGATCGGCAGAATGGCGCTTTTAGCTCATCTGCAAATCGTCTCATGGATGGCATGGAACCTCAGCAGAGGGGTGCAACAGGGTGTCTGATTCGATTCAAGACTAGAGACTACAGTGATGGCCGAGGATGAACCCAGGGATCAATGGAAGCGAGAGACTCGTGTGGTCTCCACCACACCCGGTGCCCGGACAGCAGCTCTATCTTTGTCCCCAACCGAGGGCAAGGCATGCTTGTCATGGTGATGATGAGGCAGTTTCCCAGTAGTGCGCAGAGTAAGGTCGCATTCTGCGAAATGGCGCCCCTACTAGCCTACTAGGCTGATGAAATGCTTCAAGTCCGAAAGCGCTGTGCTGGATGTGCCGTTGTCGAGGGATGTTGTGGTCTAACTTGGGGCGACCAGCTGTAAAAGTGGCACTTATGATCCTGAAGAAGAACCAGCTGTGGGATTCAAACAAACCTCATGGGGAGCAGATGGGGTTGATCACTGCCTATATGGACAATTCGACGTCTTCCTTCGAGAATCCCCAGCGATCTCAAGGCTGCGAAGTGGCTGATGCTCTCCCGTCTGGTAAATTGCCCGCGTCCGTTGACGTGCGGGATCGATAACGGTATCAGAAAAAGCGTGGCTTTCTGCTTCTGCGGCCCGTAGAGCTTGCGTGGTTGACAGATGGATATTTCCATCGGCTGCCAGTTCTGGAGTTGCTCTAGCACGTCACTAGCTGGACGTCGCCTACTAGCGGGCGTTCAAAGCGAGTCGTCACCTATCACAATCGTCATGTTAGACTCAGGATCTACAACGCTTGATTCTAACTGCGGTTCCTCCTTCCCTCAAAATTGACCCTTAGTATTGCCTATGGCTGGAATGTATGTTTATGCAGTGGAGTCATGGTGTTCGAAAGGGGAACAAATTATTGCCGTCTTGTGTGCGGCGAGTTATTGAATGAAATTGCTGCATCAGCTCTTTTCCGATTTCGAGCAACCGCGTGGAAATCATTAAGTCTGACATGACAACACGGTCTTTGCAACACGAACAGAATCCTGCGGCTTCTCCCGGACTCTCACGGGCCTTTTTGGCCGTGGAAGCGAGCGAATTTACGAAAGGTAATGATACCCTAGGACGTCGATCGCTGGGGAGGCGGCAGGGATTGGAAGGAGAAAGCGGTATAGGAAATCATTTGCCCCCTTCCAGAATTTCATCTAATGTACCTTTCCTACTCCAACCAAAAACCATATCGCTCCAAGGCACACTATGGGTAGCACGATTTGAGGAAGAGGAGGTCTGGCACCCTTCATGATTGTTAGAGCCTGGAGGAATAGAGGTGCAGAAACCCCTTCATTCTTGGGCCAATTTTCATCATATTCAGTGCCAGGCAGGCAGATCCGCCCGGTGGAATATTCCGTGGCAGCTCGTAGGAAAAGGAGAGAGTTCACAAGCAGATCTCCACTCCACCGTTTGTGCATCACCCTCGTCTCAAGTGTGCTCAGCTTGTCAAAACCCTGGCCCAAACATTGAGAGTTGACAAGCAGGGAGTCCCTGGAGGTTTATGAAGATGGCTCGACTCAAACGGGTTTTGCTCCGAGGCATGCCTGCATCGAACAAGCACTGACCCCAGTCCACCGGTATCTTTACCTTGGGGATTCCCACTGTTACAGGCATCCGGGATCCTTGGGCACTCCCTGGCACATCCTGGGAAATCATCTTCTGCATGTCCATATCGAGTTTCGGTGCCGGTACAGCGCGGCGTAACATCCAGTTAGTAGTAGCTGTCGAGCCCACAGCTGCTCCGGAAGATGCCAACCATCGAGGGGTTATATTATTATGCAGGGCTTCAAGGTTTGGGCACCACAAGTCAGTGTCAGGCCCACCCCAATTTGTTACAACGTTGTTACTCTGTAGCTTACCAGGATCTCTTGGTGGATCCACTAGATCTCCCAGACACAGTCCTGGGGAGAGATCTCATAAATAACATCGATCCCTCACACAGTTCAAGTAGTTAGTATTCGCAGGCGTATCTATCATCACCAGGGTCGCATACTCGTGTCAAAGGAGTCTTGAAGAGTCATATAATATTCTAATAAGCTGTACCAACCAACACTAGTCAACACTCCTTCCAGAACATCGCAGACGTTTAAAACCTTCATCAGACACTCTTATCTTCTCTCATTCGAGTAAGAAACGTCACGACGCTCTCATCACTTCCTCGATTTGTGTCATGAATCTCTCCAGTCTGGTCCACGCTGGTAGACATCAAGTTGAATCACAATTTCAACCATATCCATCTCGTACACACATCATGGCATCTTCGCTGGTAGCAAACCACTACACTGCCCAGCCTCTCAATCAAAATCAGACTTACAGCTATGCAACCGCACCTCAACCACCGCCATCACCCCCAGTAGACGAAGTCACAAAATGTTCTTTACCATCGATATCAAGCTTATTAGGACTGGCCGACGGATCAAGCCCACAGGAACAACAATCGCAGCAGCAAATTCAGCCACAAGGTTAGTGACATTGAAGAACTTGCGTCAAAGTGCCAACTAATTCCGCATAGCCCAACAACCCAAAAGCGAGTATCGAGCCGAGTCTGGACATCAACATTATGGACCATCACCTGTTATGGCATCTCGAGGTGCTCTTCCACCTACTCCACCAATGCATTCGGATTCTGGGTTCGATGGCAGACAGTCGCCATCGGGTGGCTCGAACTCTGGATACTCAGTGGCATCAGCTCCAGGCTATTATTTTGCACCCCCCTCGGCATCAGCAATCACTCATGTCGAGCCTCACGCCCAGCGCCAGCAGATTCCGCAGCCGCAACGTAGGATCTCGATGCCAGCAGCCGTTATGGCATATGCTCAGTCTCCATACAATAACTCGCAATACAGTGTCTCCCCCCAACAATCAATGAGCTCATATTATACAAGCAACATGCAAGCCACAACCCCTCCTAATGCGCAAGTATCGGGTCTCTACTATCAAAGACCTCTTCCTCAGGTGTGTACACTATTTTTACTGTCTTGTCTAATGACTAACTTCGAAAAGCAATTCCCACCATCATTGATGCCGGTTTCAGTCACACTTACAACTTCTTCTGGTGCAAACCCATGGCAACATCACCACTATATTTCTCCCTCATCTGCAGCTGCATTCCCCCAGTCGCAAGATCGTTACATCTGCCAGACATGTAACAAAGCTTTTTCGAGGCCATCCAGCTTACGTATTCACTCTCACTCGCACACAGGAGAGAAGCCATTCAAGTGCCCACATCAAGGTTGCGGAAAGGCCTTCAGTGTTCGAAGCAACATGAAGAGGCACGAACGAGGGTGCCACAGCTTCGAAGGTGGAGCAATTGTATGATCCACTTACCAGGGCTGAACACAACACGATTAATAAGCGCAAGTCTCAATGTCCCTAATGTATAAACTACAATGTTTCGTATTTCTATTCGCATCTGTCTTCTTATTAGAGTGGCATTGGTCACTGATACCCTTTCGCTGTTTTGTTTTGGATCCTGATGGTAGTCATATCACGGACAGGCGTTGTCGAGTAATATCTGTTGTTCGCATTTACATTGGAGTTAATGGCTCTTCGTTCTCCAGTAGGCCCGAGAGAACTATTCAAGAAGGGGCGTCTGACAGGGCAAGATATTGGGGGCACAGCAAAAGGTCGCAAGATCCCGATGTCCAGGGAAAGGAAATAGGATCGGGGTGGGTTGGATTGGATCGAAGGTAGATGCTTGTTGGTTGTCCGTCAAACATCTTCTGAAAAACACGCCGTGGTCGCGGTCACGAGCAAACGAATTAGATAATTCTCCGGTGATGGGTGGGATTGTAAAGTAATTGCATGTCAAATCGATTGTCTTACCCAAACTATTTCTTTTGACGCCCACATTCCATTATACATGTGCTGTAAACACCGTCTACGACATTGCCTGATAACTGAGATGTGATGTCTGGTAAATCCCACCCCTATTCGCCCTATTCGCCCTATTCGCTTGATAGCCGCAATACTCAGGGATCATACTATCAACCGAGAAATGATTCAATATGGCTTACACTGTGATTATCACTCTCACGTGGGGAATTGAGGGAAGAAAAAGATATTCCACCAATATGCTGTAGTTGCTCTTCACTTACACCAGGAAGCTCCCTGCCTGTTTTTCTGACGTCGAAACCCATCAGACGAGACGACGAAATTGACTCGTCTGAAATTTCCGATCTACGAGGATAGAATTTCGAGAAGGAACATGTTGTTTTTTTCTAGATTGCTGTCGGAAATTAACGATTGCTCCATCCGTGGCGGATAACATGATAACCTTGTGTATGATTCTCGCGATAGCCAACATGCATTCCCTGGTAGTCGATTTTCAGGCATACTGCAGCCAGCACTATTCGCAGCGCATCCCAACCTCAAGATTCAATCAGGTATCATTTGCGAGTCTCCACTCCGTCGATTGGAGCGGGATTCTCACGACACTATATCAACTCACATGCGATTATCTTAAATCTAACATCGACGACTGGGGTATCCTCTGTAGCCTCATATCATTTGTGTGTCAAGCACAAATTTTTAGCGTCCAGTATAAACAAGGCACAGAAATCATATATTGGAAATGACTAGGTATTAAGGTTTTCTGGGAAGTTCCATGAACCTTCAGGAAATCATCATGGAAGATCTCCTGGTAGGTAAATCAATCTCGTACCGTTAAGCTAGAAGAGCCTTTAAAGTATATACACCGAGTCTACTCGGGACAGTACACGAGGTGACGTTGGAAAGCGGGGTCAACCCTGTATTGACCGCTCTTGCCTTACTTTGCTTTTCCTGCTTCCTTCCGCGATGAATCTGTACACACCTCGCTTACACACACACGTTCGGGTGTCTTAGACAGAAAACACGCTGCGGCGCCTCGTCTTCGGGTCGTCTGAACAAGTAAAAAATCATCCTTGTGACGGGCAGTCGAGGCCTTGACCTTGAAGCCTTGAATAGCTTTGCTTTGTTGCAGTTCAAACCTCCGGATGATATACCGACCATAATTCCAACAAGGCGGCTGTTGTTTTGGTTACACGGGGAAGAGGGCTGGATGGCGTGATCTCCTGTCGATGCGATGATGCGCCAGGGGCATGTTTTTGGAAGACAACGAAGATGTTCACCGAATGACATCAGGATTGCATTGCAACGATCTCCAAACAGCGTCATGCTATCTGTCAATATTCATTTGCAAGAACAATGCTATCTGCCGAGTCTATTTTCTTGCCGAAGATGGCTGCATGGGCCACAGGGAGCTGGTTATTAAGATCGCCCACGTAAGAAGCATAGTTGATTGAAGGGATATTAAAACGGATAGGCTGGTTCACACCAGTTTTCCCGTGGCCCGGAAATGAGGTAGAGCCGACTCGTATGAAAGGCTTTTATTATGGGGAGGAGCAGAGCGGGATGGTTCAGATGTGCTGTACGGGTATGCGCCGAGATGTCCCAAGATGTTCGAAACAATGACAGGTGCATTGTCTTAGCAGAGACTGATATGAGATGATTTCCGAAACACTGACAGATCTTATTGCTGTGGTGACCAGTGAGACAAGGTCGGGAGAGCCATGCCATATGCTATGGCCATATGCAATGCATGAGCATCTGAGCACCCGCGCTGATGCTGGTGGGAGATCTACGGGCGGGCCGCGGAGTGGTGAAACTTGGAAAGTCGGAGAAAGTCCAGGCGCATTAGTCCCTTGTGTTTGAGAACACGTCAACTTAACCGGAGCTTTCGTCTCCCGCGAGTTGCTTGTTTTGAAATCAAATATGCAGAGCCGCTCCTATGGTAGAATCATCCAATTGATTTGAGATGTTGATATAAACTGTCTGAGTGAAACTGAGGACGAGAAAGTTGACCGACTGTGTTGTAATGAGAGTAGCGGAATTGCGGGTTCGTCGATCATGACAGTGACCCGTGTAAGCTTCGGATGAAGTGGAAACGGCGATTGCAGGTCTCTATCAATGCTCCTTGGGGCAATCTGGTGATCTAAGAGAAGAAACTATCCTCTGCAGGGGCGCGGGAGGCCGCGCAATATGAACTGAAGCATTCCGTCGAAAATAGGCTGATGACTAGTCCAGCTACTTTCAACACATAACGGAGGGGTGTTGCTCAAAAACTCTTTCTTTGAATTCTGTGTCGATGTTGTTTTTTCTGAATGAGATCCTTCATGAAATACTGAAGAGATCCAATGGAACTAAAGCAAGTTGTAGTTTGATCTGGCGAATAAACTCGGTCGGAAGTACTCATTACTCAGTACTCCAAAGTTGAGAAAAGCACAATGGTCTCGTTGATGATTTTTGCTTTTTGTTAATCTCTTCTGCTGCTTCTGCTGCTTCTTTCTCTATGACCTTAAGTCATCCTTTGCGGTGTCTTCTACCATTATGAATCCCTTCATTCCGGAAGTTGGAGCAGTAGCCCGTGCTTTTCTCATCTCTGTACCTGCATGTTAAGTTTTCGTTTTGACCTTGCATGAGGGTCTCTTCCTTTTAGCTTAGTAGCCAAAGTGAAGTCTTTCAGGATACCGTCGTTGCGTCTAATTGCTGCTGCGACCGTCTCTGATTGCTTCGAGGATCATTTGATAGGAGAAAATATGACAGCTGCACTCGTCCTACCAAAGAGCCTGATGTCCGTTTCGCATGATTGCGCTTGGCCAGCGGTAGTGAAAGTGAGGATATAGAAGGCGCTGCCCATCAAATCTGACGAAGCCCTGATTGAGGGAACCAAGCCTAGCGGTGTCGTGGCATCCACAGTAGTGCTTTTCAGACTCAGAGTAGGCAATTTCCTGGTCCCAGTGGGATTTTGAAGGAATCTTGTTGAGAGCATGTGCCAACTGCGGCATCTGGTCTTAACGGAAAGCCATACTGCTTCCTCGGAAACCAGCGATGGGTTGAAATTGGAAATAGTGCAAAATTAGGACACCCAAACACGAATAGACCGTGGCATGCGCATCTGAAATGGATGTTAACAAAAAAATTGTGTGATAAAGTTTTTATCAACAAGAGTTGGGTTGTGGGGAAAACGCTCCAAGTTCTTTATTCATGTTTCCTTCACTTTAGCCTCAGGTGTCCTTGAGAAGAGTTGCAGCATTCTTGGCCCCAGCACTCTATTTGCGAAGTCTAGTACGTGACCAACTTCACGACACAGAAGCATTCGCAAGCACAAAAGAAGGGGCAAGACTGTGAGCAGTTTTTCCGAGGTAAACAATGATTTTATTTGCCAACCAATCGTAATCCTCGGGGAGCCCATCTATAACAAACAAGCGCTTCTCTATTGTAGTACCCAAGTCCCAGCGAGCGAAGCATCATCCACTTTGAGTAAATCCAACACATCACCAGCCTAAGTTGAGTATCACACTACCTCATAGATCCTCGAACGGGGTCTTGCAAGCGCAAAGTGAACAGGGAGCTCAGCAGGACTTCCTGGAATTCCAAAAACGTCGTCTGGTAGCATTTGCGATTTCTCAGAGGTTGCAAAGTCCCTAATATCAGTATTCGAGGGATGATCACGAACGGCACCGGTGGTCAATTCATGCCAGAGAAGCATGGATCCACGATTTGTGCGGACCGAGCGTGGTGTCTCTTCAAGCAAAGCCGCCGCAGCAGCTTCAGCGGCCAGTCTCTCCTCTTCCTCCTTCCTTAGCCGAATATTCTTTTTGCGGACGATTTCCCAAAGAATCATGAGAGCGATGATTGATATTCCTCCGGCAACTCCTAGAGCCACGCCAACCAAATGTCCCGTGCTCATTCCTTTATGAGGTTCTGCGGTTGGAGACGAATCATCCGTAGTCTTTTGGTCTGCGACTGAAGCAACAGCGGCCGTCGGAGTCGGGCTATTTGAGGTTTCAAATTTCAAAGCGGTGGCTGGCATGCTGAGGAAGTTGGCCAGAACATGGGCTGCCAACATGGCGAGATGTGCGCGAGGATTCATTTCGAGATAAATGCTGTATGACAGAGGTGGGGTTGGTGACGAATTCTCCGGTTCAAGCTGAAATTGTGTAGTGGAAAAGGAAGGTCATTTTCCCCCATGAATGGCACGTGTGGAGGAGGAAGCAATAAGTGAGGGATTTGTTGTTGTTGCTTGACAAAGGGTGAACTAGCCTTTTTTATTTGTTTCTCCGACGGAAAAGAGAATTGATCATGCCTCCATTAGCTTCTCGGCTCTAACTTGACCTGACGCGAAAACTATCTTTCTTCCTTCTCAACAATGTTTAGGCTGAAGCATATGATATGATTCGTGGCTGAAGACCCCGTAAAGGTGTGTTATGAGTTCAATCTACATCCAACCAAATAAGGGATATCCACTTCATCAGTATAGATAGATAGCCAGTTTGGCGTGACTTTGGTTATTCCCAAATGCTTCCAGACTTCGATCAAACTAGGCAAGACCTCTATATAAATAGAGGCTCCAGCTGGGATTTAAACTAAGGGAAGTGGCAGTATCACTCTTATACTTTGTATTTCATGATGCAAACGCTCCGCCCTTTGGATTTCGTGACTCTGGTGTATCTGATAGAGCTTTTCAGGTGTGGACAGAAAGTTTTGCAGCATGAACTTTGCGACTTTTTTGACTTTTTTTGTTATTTCCCATGAGGGAAAGTGAATTCGTTGAATTGTCGCGAGTTTGCTGAGAGATTTCGCGTCTCACGCAGATTGAAGGCAATGAGCCATTCGAAATCACTCATAAGTTCCTACCAAGGACTTTACATTATCTCTCTGCAGCTGCTATCAATAGATTCGGCTCGCTGGCGCTATTCAACTTGTATATCAACCACCTAATACATTTTTTCCACGAATGCGATAAGGATCTGGGTAGCTCAAGGAGCTGGCATAAGCCGGCAAGATGATGGGCATTTGATTTCTACAGTATCTCTGATTCTAGAAAGCGCTTTTGAATATATGCGTAGGTATGGCCCAAAGACAAGTCGCGGACCTTGAAAGTTGTCAGTCATTGATATTGATGGCGATAGACATGATATCTACTATAAGAAGTGACCTGTTGAATTTCCAGCTCCAGATATCACCTTCATCATTAAACAGGCATGGATTGTATTGACGGCCCGAAGCTGTGCATTTGGAAGGCTGATGGTCGTCAAGTTCAACACATCTTCAAACACGGCACAAAGGCCAAGTTCATCTCGCTGGCGAACATACATACCGCTTTAGAAGAGGGTACCTAATTCTCTGGAGTCTGATTTCCGAAACCAGGTCAATAAACGATATCATCAAAGCATACACTAAGGGAGATACATTCGGAAATGCCGTGGTAAGTTCGGATCGAAGAATAAAGGCTGTACCGAAATGGATGTCTGCAGTAATCACCTCATGGCGACCTGCAGGATGTCTCGTGTGTTTATAATCATCCATGCAGAGGCAGTGCTTCCATCGGCTGTCAGCACACTGCAAGGCTGCGTGCAGGCGGGGAATATTCTGGGTGGATTAGTCGAGATAATGAGAATACAGATGGGTCGTTGATGAGGCTCAAAGTTTAATATTGATGGGTCGTTGTCGTTGGCTAAGGAGTTATGCTACATACTCCACTTTGCATATATTTGTGCATTTTGTGCTTAAAGAACTCCCATCCTCGTCTCACTTCAGCGCTAATGCACTCCCCAGATTTTGATAATGCATACTTCCTAGTCTTGTAGCAGTTTTGGGATAGATCCGCAGATTGGGGTCCGGAATCGAAACATTCGGACCGGGTTTCTCGAAACGAAGCGTTTATTCAACCTATAGTGACGTCTCGCGCGCGCTCCTTGAAGTAACCTTGTGTTGCATCTGGATGTGACGAAGACAAAGCACATGATTTTGCGAAAGACAACATATATCCCGGGACTTTATGCTATACCAGACTGCGAAGGCACTTTCATCAATCGAGAGAGACTAGGGATTCAATACAACCGCCCACGGGCTCCTCAGCTGATCCACCCTCCACCCTACTTTGATCTTTTGATAAAAGCAAAAATTCCCGCCGGCGGAGCGGGTACAAAGCATCGGCCTTGACCGCAGGACATTTCTTATCTTCAGAAATTATCTCGAAGAACTCAAGCAATGATCCATCTATCATCTCCATTACCATGAAGTTTACAGCGCCTTCACAGCTCTCTGTGAGGGTGTCTTCGCCGACTCTTTCTATTGCTCTGATACCGAGACTTCCACGGAATCACACTTACAATTCGCAGCCAGAATGGCATCATCAGCCAACACAGTCCCCGATACCCAGCTGGGTTTGACCAACGACGAGATCGCCCTTCTGCGCCATCATCAGCAAGCTGCTGCATCCACTGCCGGTGGATCATCCTCTCGTGCAGCATCCCGCGCATCATCCCAAGGGCTACTTATCCTTGACGGCACTTCCCTTGCGGCACTCGTCCGGCACTTTGATAGATTGATGCAGCAGATATCAGAAAGACTCGACTACCTATCTCAACAATCGGCGACGGTGGCACAGCAGCAGTACGACAGAGCAGGAAATGCGATTGCCATTGCGGATGCCGAGATCGCCAGGTTCCACGATATACTAAGACAGATTGATGAGTTGGAGTTGGATTTCGACAGGATACGACATATAAGAGACATTGTGAGGGGATTCCGGCAGAGAGTGGAGGAGATGGAGCAACGAGTAGAACAAAGTAGTTCAAGCGGGCGGCACAGATCTCGACACCGTGGAGAGAGCTCGGGAAGCTCTAGTAGGCGGCATCACAGGCGATGAAAAGGAAATTTCCTCGAATCTGGAATGGGCATGAAGGAATACAGGTCGGCTCACGCTACCGGAGAACAGCACGGGGAGAACTGGAAATACCAAGCTCCTTCGGTTATGGGAGTAAGACAATTGGCCTCACGGCTGGAAGATGGAACAGCCTCGCGGCTCACTGATTTGGCGTTTTTAATATTTATAATTCTGAGTTGTTCTCTGTGCAGCGTCAATACCCAAAAAGCGTCTGGGGATGTTTCCCAGTTGCTAGTCTGTAGAACTTTTCATTCAATGTGACGATGTGGACATGTGCTCGATGCCTTGAGCCTGGGAAACATTAGTTTGTTCGTCATTAGCAGGATACTGCTGAAGGACTTTGTGTGTTTTGATTTCCCGTAGGTGGAGGATTAGTGACAAGAGTTATGGATACTTCAATGCCGAATCTTTTCCCCTCAAAATCATTACCGTCCGAAAGTTTTCTCGGAAAATACTTTAATTTACATCACAAAATGCGTCTCCTACCAGTCATCTGCTTTACAAAGCACTCCATGCCTGTGTGATTTGAACATGGTAATCTAACATGCTCTATCACTTTTGGGTACCTGGCTAGACAATTCTTTGTGGAAGGTACCAGGTAAAATGTTACTCGTAAGGGCACATGCATTATATGTTCTATACTAGCACAAAGAATCTTTGTTTTTAGTCTAATCGTAAAGAGTCCCAACTTTGCACCAGGCGATATGCCAGTTCAAACCCGCACTTTTTTCGAATACATGCGAGGCTACTACCTTGTACAACAAGGCTGAGATGCCAAGCCCTATGGACTTAGCTCTTGCAGACCTAGGTCCAACCATAGAGCTTTCAAGCATCTCGTCTTGGAATTATTGCGATCCAAAATCAAAATCAGTACCAGGCAACATGAGTTCAGATGGAGAAGATTACGAAATGTCCGAGGCGCCTCCAGCCGACCCTTCGAGCGACGTGAGTGTGCTACCTGTACCATCGTTCTATTAAAAAGCTATCGTCACAACTCAACCTCTCGAGCTGGCGATCGATGCATCAATTGGCTGTACCAAACAAAATCCTTATGATTTTCGCCTTGATATGTTTGAAGCTTCCCGCTGACTATGGACCTTTTTTTTTACAGGTTACAGATACAGCTCAAGCCAGCTCTTCACCGAGTGCGAATAACACACCCTCGAACCCCGCCCCCTCAAAGCCTAACACGACGGCCGGGAACGCAAATACAAAAGTAGGGAGCCTGGGAGTAACGGACCCCGAAGATCCGTTCTTCGTACACTCTTGCAACTCTGCATCCTTCAAGTACAAATATCCTCAGGCCAAGCCAACTCCAGACGGCGAAGATGATACCGTTTGGAATCGTATCTATACGGCGGCCGATTCCCGTATGTACAACAAACACCACAAGTCTGCCAACGAGTCTAGGAAGTACCGAGATACTGGCGAGACACGTACTCTTGCACTGCGGATGCTTGTAGAGAATAAAGAGAAGCATTACAAAGCTGTTGCCGCAGCTCTTGCCGGTGGCCATGCTTACACGCCCAAGGCAGCGCAGAAGGCCAAGCCGCCAGCTATGAAAACAGAGCTAGTTGGAATCAAGAAGGAACGATATGAAGAGTCTTTTGATATGGTGCCTGGTACTGTACCTATGAGCATTTCGGAAAAGATCAAAAGCGAAGGCCGCAAAAGGAAGACCGCTTCAGATACGCCATCTTCACAACAAGGTACACCCGGTCCAACAAATACGCAAAAGCTTAGCAGTCCTGCACCAAAATGCAACAGTCCAGCTCCCACCAAAATGGATAAACCGCCTATCCCCAAAAAGAAAGGAACCGCTGCTCCTGTCAAGAGGCCTACCCCAAAGCGACCTAAGTCCGAAGGTATGTCATAGTTCAATCATATTTCAGGTCGGACTCTAATCCTGTTGTAGCGGAGAAAATGGATAAGTCAGGAACCCCCTCAAGCTCCGTCCGCCAGTCACCTGTCGGCAGCCCCGAAAGTGATGATGGTGGAGAATATTGTTTATGTCGCGGACCAGACGATCATCGTATGATGGTCTTTTGTGACGGAGGTTGTGAGGATTGGTACCATTGTTCTTGCGTCAATGTGGATGAAGACGATGCTAGAGAACTCTTGGACCGGTACATTTGCCCCAAGTGCACAACAAGCGATCTGAAGACTACCTGGAAACGAATCTGTCGGTACATTAATTGCGACAATGGTTGCAGGAAAGGTGCTCGTGTCAACGAGGGCAGCAAGTATTGCAGTGAAGAGCATCTAAACATGTTTTTTGAGTGGTGCTATACAAAGCTGCGTGGTGACGATCAACCATCGATGGGGGGGGCTTTGAATCGGCAAGAAGTTGCGGATCTGTTAACTTCAATATCTACTGTTGAAGAACTTCACGATTTGGGGAAGAAGCCAAGACTGACGATCGAAGGAGTAGAAGCTGGTAAGTTTATTTTTCCGAAACATGTTTTCCCATCGGTCTGTTGACGATCATCATTATAGAAGGCCCAGTCGGCCTCCGCTATATCCTACCCGAAGACAAAATTCTGATAGAGGAGATTCAACAAAAGAAAAAAATACTCGAGGCACAGATCGAAGGATACAAGAACCAAAAACGGCTCCTCAAAATGATAAATGAGCGTGCAAAGGTTGCTTCGCAGCAACCGAGTGTTGATGTCAAGGCTATTTGTGGTTACGATGACCGCCTAGCCATGAACGAGGCAGAATTCAACGCCTGGCTGGAGTCAGAAGAAGGACAGAAAGCTTTCGAAAGCGACGTTCTTGGGCCACGGACCGAGGATACCAGGGGAATTGGCGCTCACATCTTGTATCCCGGTCAGGTTATTCCTGCAACGGCAAAGATTGCCGACGCTCTCGATAATATCTGTCTGAAGCCTCCCAAAAAGTGCAAGCATCAAAACTGGCGCGAGATTCACAATGGGGACTTTATAGCCATGCAACTCATTTTGACGGAGCAGTTGAACAGACTTACTGAGAACGAGAAAGAGATCATTGACGATGCAGAAACGCGCGAGGCTACCAAGGACTATTATGCTGAAAATGTCACTATTCAACTCTTCTGAGCATACGACGAGGCCAAGTGTTTATGGCTAACTCCCGCAACTCTGCTGAGTCCCATGGACTTAGGAACGAAGATATACAACCCTCAGCCTGGCATGATACATGTTTTTCCATCACGGCACTTGGCAACTCAGGGCGTAGAGAGACAAGACTCTGGAGATGTTGGTGGACGATGATCAAGAGGCTTTTCTTACAAGCCGTTGGATCTGATCTCGATTTTGCCACCGGGAAAGCGGTGTCTCCAGACCTAGATATAATGTTCTGGACGACTGGGGACGGGGGGTTGCAGGCGTACTTACGACAAGAGATACCCCAGCGAAGTCATATATAAAGAAGAGGAAATTTATACCAAGCCATGCAGAACAAGCTTCAGATGAAGGGGGAAGTTTTCATTAGTCTACGTTCTGCTCGCTAACCTCGTTAGCCTTGTTTTGTAAAAAGCTCCTACCCTCACCTCAAGCTGATGAATGCTGTGTTATGTGCAACATGTTCCATGTTCCAATTGACTTAATCCAGTTTTTCTTAATGTCATGAAGTAGGCCCAGCTTGTAACAATGGCATATGGACAACCAAAACTGCGGACATGCCTGACTCGAACGTAGTCCTCCGCCACTTCACAGATGTGGGGGCTGGTTTGCTACCTTTTATAAAACGTGTATCTAAGCTGCATATCTGATTGAGTTTTTAACATATTAGGGCGCAACATCTAAGCCCCCGAGTCATTGCAAAGAACACACCTGGTAATCGGCAATTTCATCCTTCATATCCGGCTCGGTGTTTTCGACATGTCCGTTTTCTAAAGTTGAGGCCGTCCAGGCAATTGACCCCGCGGACTCACAGAACAGAACTCGTAGACGCCTCTTTCAGGTTACTCATGCACGAAGATCTAATCTTTAAAATCATAATGCAACGCAATCCTGCTCCGTATTGTCAACAAGACGCGTGGAAACTGTATTTGGTGTCCTTGCTCCGCTTGGCACCCACCCAGTCAGCCTGCGCTTGAGCTCGGCGAAATCCAGCTAACATGAGGTACAAGAAGTCATTCCCTTCATTTCCTTGCTCTCCTTGCAAGACTTATGCTTCCAGGAATTTATAAGAAAATTATCAGGAGTCAGAGCTCCCTATTGCTCGCGCCCATCACAGGCCACCAAAAGAGCTCATTCTCTCGTGGTCCAGCCTCACACCAATGCCCGCCATTGACTTCATTTGATAGAAATCCTCAAGATCCATCGTCATGAGGCACGACGTGGTCATGTTGGCGTTTCGATACTTCGGAGAAGTCCAGTACATCCAACACGTCATCTCCTAGCGTATCCGAGCCGAGCGCTCGTCCATCGATATACCTACAAGGCTCGCCCAAACCCACGTACGGTACTCGTAATAGGCGGTTCTTACTCGGGTCTCTACCTCGTTTTCCGACTCGCGAAGTCACGCAGTCACCGCCCGCCAAGCTACTTTCCACAGAGAGGTCAGGTGCTTGGGCTGAGTTGAAAGTCTTGCAGGAGAGGATCAAGGAGTCCATGGATATTGCTCTTGTGGGAGCGGGCGCTGTAGGCGTTCAGCTGGCAACTGATATCAAGTCTTTCTATCCTGAGAAGAAAGTCACTCTAATCCATTCACGAGCTCAAATCTTATCGAGCTTCGGGGTCAGATTACATGATTATGTGATGGAGAAGTTGGGAAAGCTAGGGGTTGAAGTGGTTCTCGAGGAACTGCCGACACTCCCAAAGACTACAACTTGGGAGCCAGCTGAGATTGTATTTAAGGATGGGAGAAAGCGGAGGTATGACTTGGTCGTACTTCGGATGTTTCTCGTGTCCGAAACTTACATATCTAGTTTGCTGATTAAGCTTTAGATACCCTGTATAGGTCAGACACTCAACTCTTCGATCCTAAAAAGCTTTTCCTCAGCATCAATCTCCCCTCTTACGGGTCACACCCGAGTCAACAAGAAACTACAAATCAAAGACGAGATCAAGGAAGACACGATATTCAACAAAATCTTCGCTCTTGGCGACGTAGCTGAAACCGGCGGTAGAAAGTTCGCCAGAGCTGGTAGTGCGCAGGCGGAGATCGTCCAGGAAAACATCTCGCTTTGATCGAAGGAAAGCGATTGTCTGATTATGTGCCTAGTGTGCTTGAGGGCTTGCTGAAGTTAAGTCTGGGAAAGGTATGGAGCTTTAGAATGCAATTTCTTGTTCCTCTCCATTCGCTTGAGTAGGATGTGATGAGGACTAACTATTTCACTTTAGGATGAGTGTGTCGCTTATGTTCAAGACCAGAGAAGAGATTACATCTTCTCGGCAAAGCTCAAGAATCTCGATTTGGATGTCGCGAAAGCTTGGAAGATGTTTGGTGCTGATATGAAGAATGCTGCGAATATTTGAGGCTGAAAATCCGTCGATTGGATACCGGTTTACGCTTTGAGGTAGTAAGTTCTGTTTTGCCTTTCACAGAGTAGCCGGTTCTTCGATGGCACTTTCTTGGGGGTCATTCATGCCTTTGGCTTTGCCATCTGGTTTGATGTGAGATATTAACTTGTTGTGTGTCTCAGCATGGTTGTCCCAACAACGATAGATTACATGTATGTGAATTGATTTGCTTGTCAAAGGTTTCCTCTCCCAAAATCGGTCGTTCTCATTATTTTTCAAAACTATGCGACAGATCATTGCATTCTGATGCCGGACCCAAATGTACACATACCCAAGATTTCGTCCCTGGCCGCAGGTTGTCCCCCTGATACCAGTGTCTTCCACGTGCAATCTCCAGCTGTCCAGGCCCAGATTTCGGTCGTGACATCCAAGATTCCTGATTCCTATCTCTACCATATGTGAAAAAAAGGAGCTAGTAAGCACCTTGTCGCCTAATAACTTTACCCCTCTTTCAAGAAGAAAATTTCATTTACAATTACTTAACGCTGGTCATCATGATTGTACATAGACTATCACACAAAGGGGTCCAGAGACAAGAGGCTCGGCTCGAACAATTCAACACACCTCTATAAAACCCGACGGAATAGAACTGCATACTCACAAATTCGCCAATACCACAAATACCCAAGAACAAAGCCTTGTTTCCTAATCATCGAACCTCAACCTTTCTGTACCTTGTTCTGCTTACCATGACTACCCCCACTCACTTGGTCGGTTATAATCCTCTCCTCTCCTCTTCTCTTTTCTCTCAACCATAATCCACCCTTTCCTAGGCTCTGATAGAACTCCAACATGGCTGTGCAGAACGTAATAGCCGTGACGACAACGCTTCTTCTCAGAGATAGCGACACAGACGCTTCGTAAACGACCACTTTCTATTCTCAAGCCATCGACTCGTGTAGGTGCTGCTCTACTAGAGAAGACGCGTCTTGAAGCGGTGATTGACTGACTGGCTATGAGAGGGGGATGAATAAAGAGAAACAAAGGTACGTGCGTTAATTACGCACGCCAGTGAGTGAGAGGTAGATCAGACATCTCCCTCCTCATGAAAATCCCTTCGAGCTGACGATCAAAAGTCAGAGATAGGTAGTTTAGGATGGGTGTATCTTCATTCCAGCGATGATCCCAAGTCCCAACCCTGCAGCGGTTATCAGATCTCAATGCGTAGGGAGGTAGGTAGGTAGGGTAGGGTACACACGCAAAGAGAAACCCCTCCCCCCACCCCCAACGACGAGACAGACCACAACACATTCCCAAAAGAAAAAAGAAAAAAAATCCTAGTCCGAGAAATCATTCACCAATCGATACATCTCGCACAAAATTCACGTGCGCTTGTCTATTCCGCGTCCCAGCCCGAGCACACCCAGGAGAAGGAAACCCCCCCGCGCCTCGCCCTAAACTGCTCAGGTGCATTGGATTGCTTCCCTTCTTCCCTCTCGGCAAAAAGAGAAAAACCTCGCTAAAGTAATCTCGAGAACAACAAACGAGATAGTACGACGCCCTAGCAGACACCGACATCGAATTCACCACCAGCACCAGCACCACCCAACCACAGAACCAAGTTTTTTTTTCCCATTAATTCTCGAAGCTGGGCGGAAGGGAGAGAGATCCATATATTAGAGTGAGAAGGTCCCGAGTTCGCCTTTACAGCTAGCTAGCTGCACGTGCTTAGTTTGGAGATTAGTACGACGGCGGCTGGAGAAGCACCTCCTGGTACTGCCCGGCTTCGCAATCAACAAGCTCATTGCTCAACCTGATTTTGATTCTGATGTTGATATTGCTATTGCTATTGAAAAATTGATTATCGCAGCTCGCCCCGCCCCGCCACAGCACCACCTCCTTCTTCCACTTCTTCTTCTTCTTCTGCACTTGCAAACTCCACCACTACTCCATCAACATACAAGCTCATCAAGCAGCACCTCCCCCTCCTGCTACCACTTCCAAAAGACCATCCTCATCACTCACTTTGCCTCTCAACACCGATAGACAAGTCCCGTTACCGTCCCATCCCAGCCTCACCAGCACCAAAGATGTCGCGCCGCGGCGGCACCCTTCCTACAGGCCAAGGAGGCGCTCCATCCAACGTCCCCCAATTCCTTTCCATTCCCACAAACATTAGCACCGACAGCACCGACTCTCAGAGCTCCATTCGCACTCAGGTACCAGGTAACTTTCACCAGCCAGCAGGCAGAGGTGAGCACGAGCAGCAGTATTACGGCCAGATTGCCAATGGCGCTCTCCCTTTCGCGACCCCTGATCTGACCAGCACTTCGACTTTCTCGAGTGTGACTCCTGTCCAGGCTCTCAGAGGTCTGAATCCTAATTCTATGCCTTTTGCGCCGCCGGGTGGGGAGCTTGGTGGAAGCCAGTTTGTTGTGGGTTCACCTTCGATGGGTTTTGCTACTCCTAGGTTGACGGGTTATCCTCCTATCAACAATGGCTATGCTACTCAACTTAAGTCTGCTGGCTATGATAACTCAAACGTCGGTTATGGGATGCCACAGCAGAACATGATGACTGACTATGGTGTCTCCACGAACAATGGCAATGGTGCTTATGGTGGAAGAGGTTCGATGGGTGGGTATCAACAGCAGAACGCTCAGAATATGGGTGGGTATCCTGCTCCAAATGCTTACGGTCAGGGAATGGTTGCAGGCCAATATCCAGCTCCGAACCACTATGGCCAAAACCAGAACGTCGGTCCTCCTCCTCCTGCTTACAACAATGCTCCAATAACGAACTCCTACGGCCAGTATGGACAAGGTGCTGCGATGGGTGGATACGGATACCAAGGTCCCAGTCAGGGTCAGGGCGGTAACGGATACGGCAACACTGGACATTACGCTGTCGCTGGCCCAAACCAACCCTACCAAAATAATCAGTATGGTCCAGGAAATGGTAATGGTTATCAGCCACAAGGTCAGCAATGGGGAGGAAATTACCAAGCTCAATCTCAGTTCGCTGTTGAAGCTCCGTACATCAATCCTGCCAATGCTAATCGAGGCAAGTCCATATACTCCAACCTGAAGCCTATCACCCCGGGTGCACCTTACAATCCTTCCAACTTGCCAACTGCCCCAGTCGTCAACTACAACCAAGGTCGTCATCCTGGGCACGAATTGTATGGAGTTCAAAATAGTGGTTCGGTTCAAGCTCCTTCAAGAGTAAATTCCACTAGTCCAGCTCAGAGCAAGTCCTCGAACGCCAACTCTTCCGTCGAGCAGTCGTCTTCAAACCATTATATACCCGGTGGTGAGCAGACTGCAGGTCTAAGCAGCCCAACACCACTCAGTCGCCTTCCACAAGAGTTCAGCTCCGAGCCTCGCAACAGTCGTACCCCAACCCTCAGATCAAGACCTGGTCAAAATGTCGTCCCTTCCACCGATCCAACCGTCAAGCAAGGCCTAGTGAACTGGCTCGAGAACGTCCAACCAACTCCACCTCCCAAGATGTTGAGCTTGGATACTTCGAAGTCAAATCTCTCTGGCGGTGACATTCTCGCTCAGGTCCAAAAGGCAGGTACTATGCCATCCATGCATGGGGGTGTTCGCCATGAAGCCGACCCATTCACCGTTGCGCGTACTCCAATGAAGCCAGCCACCAACTTCTTTGGGCCAACTCCTCACCATCTCGATCCGTTCGTCGGTGGAGGAATGTTGCCAAAGCCAACAACCAGTCCTGAGTTGAGACGCCTCACGGCCAACGGTAAGCCTTCTATTTCTGAAGCTCTTGAATCAGGTAACCTCCCATTCGTCGAGTACTGTCGCCAATCGCGCGAGGATACATGGGGTGTCATCAAGATCAAGAACATTCCCTATTCCGTTAACCGCCCTGAAGTCCTCGCTTTCCTCGGCCGCAACGCCCGCATCATCAACGAGCAGGATTTCGAGCCCGTACATATCGTCATGGAGCGCGTTACGAGCAAGACGCTTGATTGCTATGTTGAGTTCATCAACTTCACCGAGGCTGTCAATGCTGTCAATCGCTTCGAGACTAATCGTACCGGTGGTCGTGGAGGTAGACTTGGTCAGAGACATGTCGAGGTCGAATTGTCGAGCCAGGAGCAGCTGATGCATGATCTGTTCCCGAAGGCTAAGAATGTTACTTGGGCTGGCTCGAGACCTCTCATCAAGCCGAGAGATCTGAATGATAGGTTTAACTCGGGATTTCAGGGCTTCCTTAGTAAGGAGGAGTTGGTTATGTTGGTTAAGCATGTCGAAGCTCCGCAGCGTGTAAGTTTCAACACTCTTTTTCTTGTTGGGCGTGGAACTGAAAGTGCTAGTCTCCATTCTCCAAGGATTGCCCACAGCGTCCATTCGAGTGTCTTATTAGCACACTTCTCAAGGTAAGTCCATCCTGCCTCTTGTTCATCTGACCTTGCTAACCGCCAGTAGTACCCTTGGTACATGGTCGAGCACATTACCATTGAGGATCGCAATGAGCTCCACAAAGTTACCCTCCATTTGATCGACCTGCTGATGGAACGTATCGACAGTGAGCATGAGGACATCAATCTCACCCCTATGCTCCTCAAGCGTGTTTGGCGTGCTGCCCTCAAGTGTCCCGGTTTCTCTCCACCCATGAAGGATGATATTGTCTGGAAGTGTGGCATTGATGAGCAGATGGCTTTAGAGATGGGTGTTCCTGCCTATGCTTCTTTCTGGAAGGATCTCTGGACCATCGGACCCAAGCCCGGTGCTCCAACCGACATCATTCTGGTAAGTTCAAGCACTGCTGTTGTACCTTGTCGCTCGAATTTCGCTAACACGTCGATAGTATTATGCCGCTATCATCCGTGAGACTGTCAGTCCCAAGACCGAATTGACACTTGCCCAAAAGGCAGCCAAGGGATACCAAAGCGAACAGGCAGCCCTTTTCGGCGAACTGGTCAAGCTGGTCGACGTTCCTAAGGACGAGAAGGTCTTCCGAACCTTGAGTCTGTCTCAAGTTGCCACTGCAGAATGGGCTGCGATCGAGCAGGCTTTACGTCGTGCTTTGACTCCCGCTCTGACTGCTGGGCCTAATGCTTAGGTGACTCCTGTCAACCTCCGCATATTTGCTCAGCTCGCATTGTCGCACCTTGGCTCCTTATCATCTTTCAGCAACGATTTCCGACTCACTTATGCCAGCATTTGTGGTATTTCCGAGGACGAATAGCTTGCTTGGAACGATTGATTTGGTTAACAATATTTGCAAACATCGACCTTCTTACGATAACAGACAATCACATATCTCGGTATACAACCTTGCGTGATCTGACTGATCTCCACAGATCGTTCTATGGAGCACAAAATGTTTCCTCACCCGGGACGCTGAGAGTAAAAGCTTTTCATTCTTTTTTTGCATCTCCACTTTTCCTTTTCACTCGATGAGATTCTGATGATTCATGAAACATATCTTACGGAGTTGCGGTGTGGTTGGCGGACAAAAATCTCTCTCTGCTCCTTTTTCCTGATTCGGCGTACGATCAATCATATGGATACTGAGAGGTACAAGCATACGGAAGTGATGATTGATGATTGGGACAATGAAGGTCGTGATGCGGACAAAAATTGAACATGATTATGAATGGCGAAAATTGATGAATGATGATTGAGCAGCAGCAACGGCGGACTTCGACGGCGGTACAAATGAAATCAGCGGCTGCTTGTCCCTTAAGGGCATGTCAATGGAAATTTCTTTGCAAAATCAAAACTCCAAACCTGGTAGAATGACAATCTGGTAAATGCATAGTCATGATTCAGAGATCGGAACTATCCGGAAGAAGGCTTCTTCTTAGGGTTCTTGCTGTGAAGATTTCGTGGAGTCGAGGAGCACCAGTTCCTCTTCCGCGAAACAGAGCCAAAGGTTTCATAAACAAAACAAGAAGCAGCATGCAATCCCATATCGGTGGTCTCAAGCCCATGAATCGATACCACGTTCGAAGCTGTTCTCACATGTCAAACTCCCGAACCTTAAACCACACAAGCCCAGACTTCCACTGGGAAGAGGGGTACGGTCTACATGAGACAACAAACGGCGAACCGTGACGAGAAACCAACACGATTCTCAAGCGTGTTCTGCGATAGAAATGAGATTATAGGGTTGTCATGATGCTTGATGAGTAGTGTCGTCATCTCCCAACCGGTTCATCAGGAGGGAACCATCCGACTAGCCAAGCACGTCGCTTAGAGATTGCGTCTAGATTAGAGAGTGATTTATCGTGTTTGGTTTTGAGAGCAGAGGCCGACGATGTAAGGGGACCGACGAACGGATTCGAAACACTCGAGTCGGTAGTAAACTCTAATAAGGCCATCGTCACGATTCCCCGCTTGACACGAGGCTACGGAGATCGGCCCCAAGAGACGAAAAGATCTCGTCCGGATCGAGCGTTGTTCTTCGTCCCAAGGTCATCCTTCCATGCGGGGAGCGTTCATCTGTACTTCTTTCTTCTTTCAGATCCTACGCCGACGAGGATACTAGCATGGGCCTGGGGCAGGGTTGGCTGTTTCAAAACATTCTTGGCGATTCCTGACAGCGGCAGCAGCAGCAGCAGCAGCGAGGCTGGCCACTGGGTGGTCGGTAATCTGAATGGAGAGACCAAGATGAAGGAGGTGTTCTTCTCGCGGCCTTGTCGTTGGGAAGCCGGGCTCGAGTTGATGGGAATGGTGAGTGGACGATGTGGAGCTTTTGATGCTATAAAAACCAGGCCAATGATCTGTGCCAGAATGAGGCGAGGCGGCTGAACGAAAGACAAGGATTAAAGAATGAAGTGGGGAGAAGTTCATCCGCAGTTGTTCCGTTCCAAGCTTGTCCTGTCTTGTCTCGGATACAGCTTCGTAGTCGTCCGGATCGAGGGGGAAAGTCCGGATCGAGGATGGGACGGAGTAGTAATTAATGAGCAAGTATCAGTCAGTCAGGCAGTCTGTCAGCTGGTAGGATGTAAAAAAAAAAAAACAGAAATGAGGTGAGCAATGACCGATAGTGTCTACATGTAACGGTGACAGTGCAGTGAAATAATGTAATGTAATGTAATATAATACAATATAATGATATGATATACGACGGATGAGGATGACATCAACATGATCGGACGTCGGCCCGCCATGGGACTGACTGCATGAGGGTTGGTGAGTGGGATGGCCCTGGCCCTACCTACCCTCCCCCTGAATCCAGCAGGATCTACAAGTAAAGCGGCATCGGGCGGGCGATCATTCGAAGAAGCACACCATAGGTAGTAGGTAGGTAGAAAACATGGAACGGCATGATATGATTCTACCGATTCGAACAATATCCAAGGGCTCAGAATGAATGATTTAACGTTCATTCAGTAACAGTGCAAATTTGCCTACAACATAATGAAAGAAGAAGAGAAGGCCTGCCCGCGCTCCTGCTCCTCGAAATGTATCTATCTATCTTTTGTCACTTATCCCTTCGGACGACCGTGCCAGTCAGTCCTAGCTAGCCCCGGCGCTGCTTTTGCCTGAGCTTTTCATCCCGTTTCTTCCTCTATTCACTCATGCAACCAACCAATCACGTCGTCCGTCGGACGATTAACCTTGACCGTCGATCTGACGGAAGCGCCGCAAACCCAATCCTTAGCAGCCAACCGTCCCTGCAGCGCTTGGAACCCCGGAATAATTGGAGTGATCTCACTGGCTGACTTGACGACATCTAGACTGTGCCTCAACTAAAGTGCGTGCGGGTGTCGCGCTTGCGTATGGATGGCCGGCCCCTCGATCTGGTAAGGTACACATGATAGGCCGTCAGTCAATGGTCGAGTCTTAGGTCTGTGGAGGACGAAGCCACGACAGGTGAGTTGAGTTGAGTTGAGGTGAGTCGAGGTGAGTCGAGGTGAGTCGAGGTGAGTCGAGGTGAACTCGAAGCAAGCCAACCGTGCTTCTGGTTGAGGGCTTGGCTCATTGGCTGGCTGGCTGGCTGGCTGCCAGAGAAGAAGAATGAAGTGAGTGCTTTGGTTGGTTGGCTGATAAGCCGCCTAGTCTAGTCTAGCCTAGCCTAGCCTGCCCGCCCGCCAGCCCTCACTAGAGCCGTACCTGTATCTGTATATACGAGTACCTGCACTGCACCGCAGCTGGCCTCTAGCCCAACTTCTCGAGATCTTCACCCTTTTTTTCTTCTTCTTCTTCTTCTTCTTCTTCTTCTTCATTCTTGCCATTTTCTTCTCTCTATTTGCATCCTTTTTCATTCGAAAGATTACGTGCGTCTTATCTGTCCAGCTGGGAATCCTCCACGTCGCATTCCCAGCGGAGTCGCAAGTCGTGTTGATCCCGACAGTCATCTCTTTATTTGTTTGTTTGTTGGCTGGTGGGCTCGCTCATGCGCATGCTCTCTCACCAATTTCTTGGTATTGCATCACACACAGACAGACAGACAGCCAGACCGACCGACCGACCGACCGACCGACCGACCGACCTGATACATCATCTGCGGGCCAGCATCGTATCAGTCGCAATACATCCATCCATCCATCCATCCTGCACCTGCACCTGCACCTTCGAACAGACACTCATCCTCTTTTGACGCGACAACCGTGCACCAAGCCTTTCTACTTCACACCAAGCTCGAACCACCTCAACCCAGCAATCCGATATCAAGTATCCTAGCTCCGGAGACTGCTCCAAAAGCATCCTCGCCACCTAGCCTCAAATAGAGTGAGCGATTCACGAGCGGTGGCCCACCTTTATGAAAGACACTCCTCGAAGCGCAAGCCAGCTTCTCTGATAAGACCTGGTGTCGATCCTCACCCTTCGAAATAGGTCCTCTTGTTTGTTTAGGAGGCTCTGCTTTTGTCCTCCCTCACTCACCGGCCAGTTCTCAACGGCCACTACATTCGTTCCATTCAAGGTTCTAGAGACAGTTTCTTCATTTCACTGTCCCCTGCGGTACTTTGTCGTTCAGCTAAATTCGGTGTCATTCTTTCCCGACTCAGACAAACGACATCAGCCAACACAGTCAGACAATGCCATTTACTCACAACAGCAACTCTTTGTTATTCCTACGTCAACAATAGAACAAAGGACTTTGATACTCTTTTAAGCTCGTGGAATCTTGAAGGTTTGTGCCTTTTCATAACTTCATTCAATTCTCGGCCTCTCACAATAGCAAGCAACCTCAATACCAAACCCGATCTACCAGAACCCACTTTTAACGAGAAATACAGATCTGCATACTTTCAAGATCTACGTACCTCCTTTTCTGGTTCTCGAGTCCTGTTTCTTCCAGTCAAAGAAATCTTGTCAACACACGACGCCGCGATGGCATCTCACCATGCACACCAACTTCTTCACCAAGGGGCTCAACTCGTGACCCGGACTAATGGCAGCAATACACCACCACCACCGCAGGGTACTATCGAGCCCTATGCGAAGCTTCTCAACGGTGTGGACCAGAGCATGAACGACATGTACAGGATAAGTTCGTGGTGGAGTTTGGGCGTGCTGGCTATGCTCATACTCGCCATCCGACTGTCCCAAAGGCTTCATGCGCACATACGGCATATTACCGCAATGGGAAAAGCAATACAGACATACTGGGCACGGAACTCTTCGTCATTATGGAAGTTCAAAAAGTACCTCCTATACGCACCCTTGATCAACAAGCGACACAACAGAGAGTTCAGACTTTCGGCCGCAATGAATATGGGAACACTCCCATCAAGGTTCCATTCGATCTTAATCTTCATGTACTTGGCCAGCAACATTGGATATACGCTTCACCTCAGCTGGTGGGAAGCAAATCATTACAAGGTCGTTGCTGAGTTGCGTGGAAGATCTGGCATGCTGTCGGTGATCAACATGATTCCCCTCATCATTTTTGCCGGCCGCAATAACCCACTCATCCCGATTCTCCAAATTAGTTTTGATACGTACAACCTCATGCATAGATGGCTTGGCCGAATGGTCATCTTCCTGGCACTTATCCATACGTGGTGCTGGGCATATGTTAAGTACAAAGCGTTCGGGTGGTCCGGACTCTTCAGACAGCTTGCCGATGATCCCTTCGCAACTTGGGGAATGGTCGCAATTGCTGCCATGATCATCATCTTCATCACCGCCTTTTCACCGGTCCGTCACGCCTTTTACGAGACCTTCTTGGACATTCATATTATCATGGCTGCTTTCGCACTGGGCGGGACCTGGCTTCACTGTTCCATAGCACACCTCCCAGTCGTCCCCTATATTCAAGCTCCCTGCATTTTGTGGGCAGTCGAGCGTTTCTACCGTTTAGTTGTGATCTTCCGAGCCAACTACACTTCTAAAGGATGGACCTACGCCACTGTCGAGGCTCTTCCAGGTGATACATGCAGAGTCACAATGCATCTACCAAAGAAAATGCGCATCACCCCCGGATGCCATGCTTACCTCCGATTCCTGAAAATCAACCCCTTGGAATGCCATCCCTTCTCAATCGCCTGGGTCGAGGATCAACCGGCCAACGGTCACGTATCTCTCCCTACGTCCGAGAAGAATAACGAGATCACACTCCCAGACAAAGACCTTGTCACAAATGTCTCCTTCATCATCGGCGCTCAAACCGGCTTCACCAGAAAGCTATTTAACAAAGCCAGCGCCTGCTCCCCACGCTTCCTAACACTTAAAGCTGCGATGGAAGGTCCCTACGCTGGACACCACTCCCTCGACTCCTACGGCCACGTCGTCCTGGTCGCCGGCGCAACCGGTATCACGCATCAGATCGGATTCACGAAACATCTCATCAACGGCTTCAACAACGGCTCGATCGCGACCCGCAAAATCACACTCATCTGGATCGTCCGCGAGGCAGACCATCTCGAATGGGTACGTCCGTGGATGGACCAGATCTTGCGTCTCCCAGGCCGAAGAGACTGTCTTACCATCAAGCTGTTTGTTACGCGTCCTAAGAATCCCAGAGAAATTATCTCGCCTAGCAACACGGTACAGATGTTTCCTGGGCGCCCGAATATAAAGCTTCTCATGGAAAGCGAGGTCAAGGAACAGTTTGGTGCGATGGCTGTCACGGTTTGTGGACCAGGTGGCCTCGCCGATAATGTTAGGGAGGCAGTGTTGGGCGTCCAGGAGCTTGGGGTCGTCGATTTCATCGAGGAGTCTTTCACGTGGTAGGCGGCCTGCAGGGATGGTCACACCACCGCAATCTCGAGACGGGTTCAAATTTCACGAAAATCATTATTGAAATTCAGCATAGCACAGCAAGCGAAGGCGTTCGGTTGGAAAGAAGGAAGGAGCGTTTGGTCAGGCCGGAAGACTGACGAAGATTTCATGCACATACTTCCAGGCACGGGGGAGGAACTTTGGAGTTCCAATGTTTCCTGGTTAGACTACTTGTACGAATATCACGGTTCTCATCTCGCAGAGCGGAACGAAAGAAAGAGGGAAAGAGATAAGCAGAGAGCAGTTTTGTAGATATCTTGTGGATAAATCGAATGGATACCCATCTTTCACACATCATAACTTCAGAGAGACCTCGGCCTCCGGAGCCTAATGCATTTGAGCTCCTATCCTGGTGAGACGTGGAATGGAAAAAGATGATCTTGAATTGGCCGAGATTTGAGAGTGTAAGTAAGATGGATGTATGTATACGAGCTTGAAGAGATTTACTTGTCTGCATACTCACATCTACCTTACCTACCATCTAATAAATACCGGGCCGGGATATAAGCAAACGATACGTCCATCTACTTCGCACAGGAATGTAATATGAACCGCACAGCATGACCTGACACATGCAGTGCTTCCCTTCGCATGTAGCGGGTATGCAGCAAGTAGGTAACGAAGCAAGGTGGGCAGGCTTGCTGACCGCATCGCACAGTAGTGGGGGGGATTCTTCCGAGGGGTGAGGGTGAGGGTGAGCTGATAGGGTGCGGGGATAGATAGATAGATTGTCGGAGATGGGAATTGGGAAGATGGAATAATGTGGGTTTGTTGTTGGCTTGCTTGGTTGTGTGATTCGGTAGTGCGGGGTTATAGGTAGGTAGGTGTAAGGGAAGTAAGTACCTACCTAGGTATAGGTAGTATGTATCAATTGGGGATTCTGAGGTGTGATTGTTCATTCTCGTGGATGGTGGAGGCATACTTATCAATCAATACCTGGCTAGAACGCCAAATGTAATTATGCATAATGTTTGATTTCTTGATGTGAAGGAAGATGGAGAAAACCTTGCAGGATTTCGGTATAGTATGGTTTTGAAGTGTCGGTAGTGAAAAGATTTTATGTATTTGCCTTTGTGAAGATATCTTTTTACTAGAATAGTCATTAATTGCTATTGTGTTGAAATGCGCTTTTTGTTACTCCCGGCCACCTTTACCGCCGACGGAGAGGTGGTGTTACTGATTGTGCTCGGAAACGCTAGAGCTGAATGTCCTGCAGGTTCGCTTCCCCGCCTTGGGTGAGGTGGGTAGGAAAATAAATTTGAGTGACTCAATTTGGGATTCTGCCATTATTCGGACAACTCAAACAAAAACTTCTTTGGGGCGTCTTTTCCGATACCCTCTACTCTCCTCAAGATACCCAATCGTTGCATTTCACAAAATCATTGTGAATTGAACCAAAGGCTGTGCTTGTACCTCACGAACAGAAGACGAAGTCGCATTAAATTCGGTTTTCCTCCACTTGACCCCGCCATTGAAACGTCAACATGCCGATGTAAGTACCACCAATTTCCTCTGTTTTGTCAAGTTTGGATTGGTTTGGATTGCTAATGTCCGCTGTAAACTCAGGCTCAAAGATCCCTCGAGGAAATACAAGAGGTTCCCACCTCTGCAGCTTGAGAATCGACAATGGCCAAATAAAACCATCGACAAGCCTCCTCGCTGGCTCTCGACTGATTTGCGCGATGGCAACCAGAGCTTAGTGGACCCCATGGTAGGGAGTTCTCACCAGCGAACAGTGAGAAAGGCATTCCACTGCTAATATTTCTGGTTCTAGGACGGAGAGCAGAAATGGAGATACTTCAAGATGTTAGTAGAGCTTGGCTACAAGGAAATCGAGGTCTCGTTCCCGTCAGCCTCGCAGACGGATTTCGACTTCACACGCCGCCTTGTTGAGACACCAGGTGCGGTCCCCGACGATGTCTGGCTCCAGGTTCTCTCGCCTTGCAGAGAAGAGCTCATCAAGCGTACCGTCGAATCTCTCAAGGGTGCGAAGAAAGCCCTCCTTCACATCTACCTGGCTACGAGCGAATGCTTCCAACGGATTGTGTTCGGTATGACTGAGGATGAGGGATTGGATCTCGCGGTCAAGTGCACGGAATATGCAAGGTCGATCACGAAAGATGATCCGTCGCAAGAAGGCACGGAATGGGCGTTCGAGTTCTCGCCCGAGACGTTCTCGGATTCCAGACCGGAGTTTGTGATTAAGATCTGCGAGGCTGTGAAGAAGGCATGGGGACCTTCGGTCGAGAACCCGATCATCTTTAATCTTCCGGCTACAGTGGAGATGTCGACGCCGAACGTGTATGCTGATCAGATTGAGTACTTCTGCAGGAATATGACCGAAAGGGAAAAGTTCTGCGTGTCTCTACACCCGCATAATGATCGTGGATGTGCGGTTGCGGCGGCAGAGTTGGCGCAAATGGCTGGTGCGGATAGAGTTGAGGGATGTCTTTTTGGTAACGGAGAGAGAACCGGAAATGTTGATCTGGTTACTTTGGCTTTGAATCTCTATACGCAGGGCATTCACCCCAATATTGACTTCTCAGATCTCAACAGAGTCATCGATATTGTGGAGGTTAGCAACAAGATCCCGGTTCATCCTCGAGCGCCGTATGGTGGTTCTCTTGTTGTCTGTGCTTTCAGTGGCTCCCATCAAGATGCTATCAAGAAGGGCTTTCAAGTCAGGAAAAAGGAGAGCGCTACAGATGAAACTCGTTGGCAAGTTCCGTATCTGCCTCTCGACCCTCAGGATATCGGCCGTACATACGAAGCTATAATCCGTGTCAACTCACAAAGTGGAAAGGGGGGAGCAGCCTGGATCATTCTCCGGAATCTCGATCTCGATCTTCCTCGAGGTTTACAGGTGGCTTTCAGCAAGGTCGTACAAAAGCGTGCGGATGCGGTTGGCCGAGAGCTATTGTCCAACGAGATCCAAGAGCTCTTCGAGAAAACTTATTTCCTGAAAGAGAACCCAAGGTTTACTTTACTAGACTATAGCATCAGCACTGATCGATCGACATCGCCTGCTCCTCCAGTACCTGGCAAGACGCAAGATACTAAGAACATGAAGAGGCAATTCGAAGGTGTCATATCTTTTGATGGTCAGGAACATCAGCTCAAGGGGATGGGCAATGGTCCGATCTCTAGTTTGGCTAACGCCCTCTCCTCGATCGGTATTGACCTTGATGTCGCTGATTACAAGGAGCATGCTATTGGAGGAGGAAAGAGTGTCAAGGCTGCAAGTTACATCGAGTGCACGGCTTCGGGCTCTAATTTGAAGGTTTGGGGAGTGGGTGTTCATGAAGATGTGGTGCAGAGTTCTCTCATTGCTCTTTTGAGCGCTGCTAGTAACGTGAGTCCTGTTGATGCTGGTGTTATTGAATGGTTCACTAATGTGGAGTAGTTCATCACGACACGACCTAACACTCCACTATTACTTAGAGGAAAGCATGGTGCATCGATGAGCCAGGACCTCGATCTGAACGGTAGCCCTAGGAGCCCACTGAGCCCACTGAGTCCTACCGCTAGAGAAAGAGAGAGTGTGAATCTTTCAATCCCAAAGCCTAAGACAACGCCTCACAGCGGACCAGATGCAATCTCTATACTAGAAACCAAAGCAAATGGGATGTAGCGGCGACGAAGGGAATGCCAAAATTTGAATGTCGAATGACTGTGGGGGAGTTTGACGGGACGGGCCTCTTGGCTGGTTATGGAGGGGTAGATAGTTTCAACTTTTTTGCTTGTGATATCGGGTGCTGCGCTGGTGGGCTGCATATGAATGGAACTGCATATGGATGAGATCAAAATTGAATATGAATACAAATGCACTGCCACTTATAAACCTCAAATTATCAACTGCCATAAGATGGACTATCGGCATCTCATCCTAATATCCCCCCTATCCAACGCGAAAACTTTTTCAGGGGACATATTGAAAGTAATACGCTAGCTACATTGGACTAGCCCATGTTGTTGCGGTGGGCTGCAGCGCAACAAATTGAATGTGCAAGAACCTTAGGACTTCACTTTAGCACTATTTTGATTGCCCTTCAAGATTCTCTACACTCACTTATTTGCCATATCCAAGGGCAGCGTTCAGATTTCCTCTTGAAGTGTCGCATAGTCTGCAGTACCTTCTAGAAGCCGGCTGTAGCCTTGCCTTGGGACGCGAAATTGTCGCTTGGAGATCGACGAGCAACTTCAACAAAGCTAAACAACATCCACCCACGATTCTCCATTCCTTAAACCTCTTCAATCTCATCCTCACCTCGAAGAGACAACCCCCTCTTCTACCACTCGAAGAGATAATAAAACTTCTTTTCAAAAACACTACCAACTTCAAGACGCTCTGCAAACACAGCGCGCAGGCTGTGAACCGCCATCATGGACGTCAACTCTGTGCTCCTAAACACCTTCTCTGCAGGTCAGTCTGCCTCGAGGCGCACCTCATGGGATCTTATCATGAAGCTAATGCCTTGCAGATGCCTCCACTCGTGGAGCTGCTGAAGCACAACTTACACAAGCCGCCGAGACTAATTTCGTGAGTTCCCCCTGGCTGACCGCATCCCCGGCTGCGCGCAACAAAGCAACCTTCTAACCTCTCTTTGCAGGCCGGATACCTCGTAACTCTCGTCCAAGAGCTCGCCAACGAAGAAGCACAAGGACCTGTTCGAGCAGCCGCCGGTATTGCGCTGAAGAACGCCTTCACCGGCCGCGAATTCGCCAGACTAGGAGAATTGCAGGACAAGTGGCTTAAGCTGGATACAGATACCAAGAAGCGCGTCAAGGATTTGACCCTGCAGGCCCTGTCTTCGAATAATGCACAGGCTGGTGCCGCTGCTGCGCAAGTCGTAGCGTCGATAGCTGCTATTGAGCTTCCTCGTGACCAATGGCCGGAGCTGATGCCTACGTTGGTGCGAAATGTTGGCGAGGGTAGTGATCATCTCAAGCAGACATCTCTGACAACTATCGGCTTCATCTGCGAGAGCCAAGACTCAGATCTCCGCTCCAGTCTCGTCCAGCACTCCAACGCTATCCTGACCGCTGTTGTGCAAGGAGCCCGCAAGGAGGAGGCAAACCCAGAAGTACGCCTGGCTGCCATATTCGCCCTTGGAGACTCTCTCGAGTTTGTGGATAGCAATTTCAAAAATGAGGGCGAGCGTAACTACATCATGCAGGTTATCTGCGAGGCCACACAAGCTCCTGACAACCGGATACAACAGGGTGCTTTTGGTTGCTTGAACAGAATCATGGGTCTCTACTACGAGCTGATGCGCTTTTACATGGAGAAGGCTCTCTTTGGTCTGACTATTATGGGCATGAAGAGCGAGGAGGAAGACGTTGCTAAGCTTGCCGTTGAATTCTGGAGCACTGTAGCCGAAGAGGAAATTGCCATTGAGGATGATAACGCCCAAGTAAGTTTCATTAGCCCCATTTCTAGATCCGTAAACTGATTGTTACTGTATCAGTTTGAGAGCGTTGACCAGATGCGGGAGATTTTCCATTTCTGCTCGGTCGCTACGAATGAGGTTGTCCCAGTACTATTACAGCTTTTGACCAAGCAAGATGAGGATGCTGCTGATGATGAATACAACATCTCAAGAGCCGCCTATCAATGTCTGCAACTTTACGCACAGGCCGTTGGAGGCACTGTTGTTCAGCCGGTACTAGCTTTCGTTGAGGCTAACTTGCGTCACGAAGACTGGCACCACAGAGATGCGGCTGTCTCGGCTTTCGGCGCGATCATGGAGGGACCAGAGGAGAAAGTCATTGCCCCAATCGTCAAGCAAGCACTCCCAGTCATTATCAAGATGATGGAGGACCCAGTCATCCACGTTAAGGACTCCACGGCGTATGCTCTTGGACGTATCACCGAGGCATGTTCAGAGGCCATTGATCCAGTTCAGCACCTTCCACTCCTCATCAAGTCTCTATTCGAAGGGCTCATCAGTAGTCCAAAGATGGCAGGATCTTGCTGCTGGGCTTTGATGAATCTCGCCGAGCGCTTCTCAGGTGAAATCGGTTGCCAACAGAACGCACTAACTCCCCACTTCAATGAGAGCATATCGCGTCTCTTGCAAGTCACAGAGCGACCAGATGCAGACAACCAGCTCCGAACAGCAGCTTACGAAGTTCTCAACACATTCGTCCAGAATGCTGCCAACGAGGGCTTGCCAGCTGTTGCCTCCCTATCCGAGATCATCATCAAGCGATTGGAAGATACGATCCCTCTCCAATCACAGGTTGTTAGTGTCGAAGACAAGATCACCCTCGAGGAGATGCAAACTAGCTTGTGTACCGTTCTCTTGGCCATTATCCAGCGTCTCGAGAAAGAGGTGGCCCCTCAAGGTGACCGTATCATGGCTGTATTACTCCAGATACTTACAACCGCCGGCCCCAAGTCAAGTGTTCCTGATGCAGTTTTCGCCACCGTCAGTGGCCTTGCAAATGCTTTGGAAGAAGATTTCTCCAAGTACATGGAGCACTTCTCTCCATTCCTTTACAATGCTTTGGGTAACCAGGAGGAGCCAGCTCTCTGTGCCATGGCTATCGGCCTTGTCAGCGACATCACTCGTTCCATGGGTGCCCCCAGTCAGCCATACTGCGATACTTTCATGAACTATTTATTGAACAATCTAAGAGTACGTCTTTACTATCTACATGCTAGGTTCTGTCCTTGGAATGAAACTAACAGAAGAAAACAGAGTACCGCACTTGCCAACCAGTTCAAGCCCGCAATCCTTCAATGCTTTGGAGATATCGCTGGAGCTATCGGTGGTCATTTCGAGACATACCTTTCTGTTGTCGCCCAGGTTCTGCAACAGGCTGCTAATGTTCAGGCCAGCGCTGATGGATCATACGAGATGTTCGACTACGTCATCTCGTTGCGCGAAGGGATTATGGATGCTTGGGGTGGGATCATCGGTTCCATGAAGGCTAGTGGCAAGAGTATGTTGGTTTTTCCCGATGAGGGGAAATATTGCTGATAACTTCACAGCACCCTTGTTGCAAACATACATCGAGTCGATCTTCGGTCTTCTCAACATCGTCTACTTGGATGCGAACAAGAGTGATGCTCTCATGAGATCCTCCATGGGAGTCATCGGGTAGGTTCGGAACTCACAGTTGCCGATATCGTCACTGACAGACATAGTGATCTTGCTGAGGCTTTCCCCAACGGCGAATTCTCCAACTTCTACCGCGCCGAGTGGCTCACCCAGATGATCAAGGATACCCGCCAAAACCGTGACTTCCAGACAAGAACGATTGATACCGCTCGCTGGGCTCGTGAGCAGGTTAAGCGACAAATTGGGGGCACCCAAGGTCTCCAACAAACCTGATCCGCTCTTCTCTTTACGAAAGATCATGCGCCCAAGATTACCACTTTTTAATAACACTAGGGCCGGCGCAAACCATAGAATCTCGGGTCCTCAACTGATCTTGGTCTCCATCACTTCTTCCAACCTTCATATTTTTCTTCTTTTGTTTATCATATTGACGGGTCGCATGAGGGGTCTTGTCCTCGACCACGTCCGAAAGGCGTTCTTGTTTAATTCCCCCGCAAATCATAAGCTCATCACACAGGACAAACACTCGCCATGTTTTGTTGCCAACCTCTTTCAGATTCCGGCGAAGTCGACGCGAATCAAAACCAACGATCGAGGCCACCCCATGATGTTTTTGCAATCAAAATGAACCCCGGCACAGCACCAACAACACAACACACAACACGACCCAAACACAACCCTTGTACAATATTGAATTTCCCCCTTAGCAACCGCGCCGCTACACATAAACCAATACCCCTTACACCAACGCGCCATGTTTCATTTCCAGATCCGAGAAGGGTTCGATGCACGCGAGTGTCAGCGAACAAATTAGGGGAAGAGAAAGTTCGGGATCGGATCACGAAACGAAGGAATTCGGAGTAATGAGCTTGAACCACCGAGCAGAAGAACGAATGAAGAAGCCAACGCCGTCACCACGAAACAAATCTTGTATCGAATCGCCAACGCGAATGAATCCAATTCTCAATAAATGAGGTTGGGTTGAAGGGGAAGCAGTATTTTTTTGACCTGCATTTCTCCAACCCCCGAACGAAACTCTTCCGGTGTAGGAGAGAATACATGTGTAATGTAAAATTGTTATCTACGATCGACCGGATTGGGTCCGTAGATTTCGCTGTGGGTTTGACTGGCTTGGCTTGGTACGGCTGTTTAGGTTGGATGGATAGGGGACTCCATATGGGACTCGGTCGCATCCTACCTTTTCCGAATAGACCTGCCAGATGCACGAGAGAGAACCGTAGAAACGAACGACCGAGCATGGCTAGCTCCCAGTCTGTTTCGTTAGATGGTTAGAAGAAAGGTGGAAGTTGAGAAATGTTAAGGGTTTATGGTGAGGTATTTGGGACACGGGAGTCTTGCTGTGAAATTATTTTTAACGTGTCAAGTGATGCGTGATTTCATGGTTGGGTTTACGCTCTCATTTACGCTTGCTTGAACGCCACATCGGAGAGTATTGGGGATTTGCGATAGGACGTGCTGGTGAAAGAGAGATGAGAGAGATGGAGTAGTTATGAATGCGATGCGATCCCCCACCGCCCTTATTTTTGGCTGCGTGATGCTGTGATGCTGTGGATTTGCATAAGTAACGTGATGTGATGTGATGGGCGATGAACCCTCAACAACTTCAACCGAAGTATCCGATAAGTGTTTAGTAATGATTTGACACTGATATGATTCGCCGTGTTACTTTAAGCACGAATCTATAATGCGGATGTAAATGGGTTGCGGGAATAGGGCCTGAGACTACATGTGGATATCAGGTTAATGTAAGCGATATTTGTTGTAAATACTCGCTTAGCCCGCCAGTAAGCTGGATGGGTGTAAGAAGAGAAATTATAAAATGAAAAACATGACCGTGAATAGTCGCCAGTAGTCACTCACTCGAGTATGTATTGATCGTCTCCTCAATCTAGCGGTATGCGAGAGCGAGATGATTGGATAGTTATTGATATCTCTAACGTGAGCTGGCCAATAGCTCAAAAAAGCTGAGGGGGAAGCAAGTTGCGAGATATTGAGAGGATGATGACAAAATCACCAATGTAATGACCACGACTCACATTCTTAGTCCCATCTAATCCAACGAGGAATTGGATTTCTGCCAACGACGAGTTGGCCTCGAGGGCAGCGATGAAGTTGTTGGCCACGTTCCGGACCACGTCCTGCGACTCGTTCGCTAGACTGCTGCCTAACCATAACACCGTGATGGTTTTTTCCGTGACGGAAATTATGTTTAGCCAGCCAAGAAATGCCGCCCTCGGACGTCGTGTAGAGGGGATGGCAGGATACATAGATGATAGGGCGACTCGTCGAGATGGGAGCGTAAATCCTGAAGGCGTGGAGCTTCAGACATGTTGACACTGCATGACTTTCATCTTATAGACCGATTATCACACCTCGATGGAGAGCGAATACTGGAACGGCTCGTGTATGCCAAAGGAGCTGGTGCATGTGGAGAATTTGAGGACCATACGATTCTGTAGATTCTTTTGATTGACTACTTCTCTGAGATTGCGCATGACGTATATGACATGATTTGTTGACTGGTACTGGCAATGAAACACCATGTCTTGTGCGTTTATCTACCACAGCCGGGGAGCGTGGGTCAGCTGATTCGGTCCTTGAAATTCGCGGCTTCGCAGTCAAGTGCTATATAGATGAGGGCAACTGGGACTAGGTGTGGAATAATGTACATGTCTTTCATTCGCGACCTTATGGAATTCCCTGGTCTATTGCACCCCAAAAAGATCCACGCACAAATACCCGAAATCCGACTATTTTTTTGGGATTGGGTTATCCGTAACCAAGAGTCATTATATATGGTGATGTGGCTGTATAGCGACTACTGCACTTTTTCCTCTTACCGCTACAGAACGGTTATATGGGGCATGCTCACAAGTGGGTAATGGAGGATAGGGCATTTAAATATGTTCATATGTATCTGGAGGCTGATTTGGGCTACAAGAATTATTCCGATAAAGGATATTACGCATCTGGCAGGCAATGATCCAGATGCTACCGCTCGGGATCTTTACGTTGCAATCGATCATCGCGAGTTCCCATCATATACAGCCAAAGTGCACGTCATTGATCCAAACGATGTGCGGCAGTTTTGGCTGCGGTATTTTGGATATGACAAAATGTTGGGATATGGGAACATATCCAGCCGATCTGGGCACCATCCAAGCTAGGATTTTCGGCAAGCTCACTTTGAACCGGAATCCACAAAACCACTTCAGCGAGATCGAGCAGGCTGCATTCTCTCCATCTCAATTGTTCCCTGGAATTGAGCCATCTGAAGATCCTATGCTGCAAGCTCGGGTTTTCGCATATCCAGATGCACAAAGCTATAAACTCGGATCCAATTACCGACAGACTTCCCAGCAAGTCGACCGATCAGAGTAATCAATCCCCTCCTTCGAGTTGGCGCAGTTCTGTTGCAGGGAATTATGGCTCTCATCCAGGTTACGTGACCTCCAAAGCCGCGTTGTAATTCTGCAATTTAGAGAGCCGTTCCACACCTGAGCACAAGAAATAGCTGACAGAAGTCGTGTCCGAGTCGACAGGTCAGTTCCCCGAGCTGGATTTTGAAGTTTGCTAGAATTTCTTGGACCCATTCAGACGATCCCAAATATGAAGGCTGGCAGGACAGGATGGTGAGGAGTCTTGGCCGTGATATTGCAGTGTCAAGGGAGAAACGCGGGAAGAAGTGTTCCATGTGTTGGCAAAGGTTGATCCTGGACTTGCCGATAGAGTGAAGAGACGAGTTGGAACTTTTCTCGAAGCTACTCAGGCGCTATCAATTCCTGAGCAACGAAAGTCCAGATTCATGTCAGAAATAGGAGGGCCTGATTTCGAGAATCACTTGAAAAACTGCTTATCTGAGCAATCGTAGTCCTCAAGCAGACTTTCGAACAGGCAACTATGAAAGTGGAATAAGCACGATATTCGTAACAACGCCGTGCGGTTGACAAACGATGTGTATCGCAAGATAGCCTCTAATACTTTGCTATAGTTGTTAAAAAGGTAATATTCTGTTTTTTTACTTGGCTTAGCGATCTGGAGATACTATGATTAACCCTGTAGGTAGAGGTGACCGATTCATCAAGCGTGTGTTTAAGAACCTATAATACGATACGATCGTCAAAACGCAAACATTAGCTATTAGTTTCTAAAGGAGAAGAGGTAAAAGCCATATTATTACATTGAACTGAGGACCTCCGAATGTCGGCAGTCAGCTGCCTTTACGTGGGAAGAACCTCAAGAGTCAAGCCTAATCAAAGGCGGCATTCTTGCTTCATTACACGAATTTAAATACAGCATAGGGAAGCAAATCTTTACAATTGTCTTATTGATATCATTGATATTAGCATAGAATTTATCCAGAGACGGATTTGAGGGGGGAAATATAGGAGACAAGATCTGTCTATGCTCAGCTGCACGACAAGCCAACAAGAGTTATGCGAGGGGTGGCAGCATCTCGAAATATCGATGAAATAAATCAAAAAGAGAATGTCTATCGCCTTAACGTGTTCAGTTTCGGAAAGGAAGCTATGACACAACAATTTTACTTCCTTTCGAGGCTGGAGGATGGCCTCGGACTCGGGCGAAGCAAACTCATCAATTAAGCAAAGTCATACCGTATTCACGTGACATTGAACCAATACGTTAGTCATGTCCTGTAATAACTTTGCGACTTTCACCTCTTATGAGATATTTCGCATAAAGCAAGACATCAAAGTCATATAATTATTTATTGACGTTATGAGAGGTAACAGATCCTCGCTTCGCCACAGCGAGTTTGCCCAGCCTCGTTCTCCTTTCTTGATGTATCGTCGCTTTGAGCACTTCTGATTGCAAACAAAGAGCCAATAGTTGTTCTGCTCTTGGAGTAGAGAATTTGAGCCTGAGACACTTTGTCGTTTTTCAGATTGCACGTTCACTCAGCGTCTTAGTCAACGAAACAACGCGGAGGTAGAGTGTACAACTCAAGGATCGAAACATCTACTAATAAGAGCAGTAAGTCTTGGTAGTGGATGGTATAGATTTGGGTAGCTAATATCATGCTTCAGGTTTCATCGGTGGGAATATGTCTCTACCCTTAAGGATATATGAGCTGTATTTATCACATCACATGTAATTCAACCAAATCTACTTAAAAAAATGAAACCGATGATCTACATTTGTTTCTATTCATTACATGTAGCCCGTTGTCAATGGCTTGCTGCTGCGGGCATGCAGCATAATCGCCCGAGGACCCTGTGGAGCTGACCTCCATGACGCTAGGCTCGCCAGCTTCCAACTCCAATTTCTCCAGCTAAAGCTTAAATCCTTCGAATACCAATTTTTGCAACGCTCTGGTGCTGTCAGTGTCAATCTTTATTTTGCATCCTTCTTGTCGAATTCTTATTCTATTACTATCAATCATGTCTTCAGCTTCCTACCCTATGACCCGTCTCGGAGGGAAAGGTATGTAGAGCCAAGCGCCTGAGGAACACTCCGATCCTCGATCCTCCCACAGCTAGGAAGCGCATGAAAGCTAACATATCGCTCCAGCATTCAATCATTCCTCGAGCGGCGACGCCGAAGCAGAATACGATCGTCTCCGCGACCTTGCGCGACAAGAGGCTGGCAAGCGCTCGTCCTGTTTCGATAAAGTACGTTGGCAGCGACACCTCTTCACACAGCTTCATCCTCCAACTCTCCATCTTTGAATAGGAAATTGACGCCGCACACAGGCGCATCAGGCTTATGAGCGAGGCGATGGAGCTGGGGCTCATCAATTATCAGAGGAAGGCAAGGGACACGCTGCCAAAATGGACCAATTCAATAAACAAGCCTCCGACTTTATCTTTCGCGAGAACAATGCGCCTGGCCGAGTTGCGGACGATACCATTGATTTGCACGGACAATTCGTAGAAGAGGCTGAAGATATTCTGGAGCAGAGGATAAGATATGCGCAGCAGAACGGGCAGACGCATCTGCATGTGTGAGTCCTTCCGCAAACAAACTAGATTGGAAGTTGTGTCTAACGAGGCTATAGGATTGTTGGTAAGGGTAATCATTCGGTGAACCACGTCCAGAAGATCAAACCGAGAGTCGAGCAAGTATGCAGAGAACTGGGCCTGCAGTATGAAACAGAGGAGAATGCTGGCAGGATGTATATCAACTTGTCCGGTGGACCAGCGACAATGCCCCCTGCGAACTCCTACCAGCAAGGTCAACAGCATGGTGGGTTTCATGGACAACAACCTCAAGGTGGTCACCAACAAGGCGGATATCCTGGGGGCCAGAACCATGGCCAACAGCAACATGGCAACCAGCAGAATGGCCAGAATGACGAAATGGAGAAGCTGGCTAAGAAATTACTACCAAAACTGCTTAAGAAACTAGACGGATGCTGTGTTGTGATGTAAATGAGAGTGGTACTGGCATATGGCATGGTAGAATCTGGATTACGGCGCAATGGGAATTATATCAGGACATCAGTCATCGCAATTTCGTCGTTGGATTTGTACATCATGGGACAGATTTGGGTATAAGCCCAGTTTAAATAATCCTCCAAGAAAGCACTGGATTTAATAGGTCCATGGGGCTCACGGTATTAATGTATAGATTCCTTTTATCGCCAGCACTTGAATTCGCTTGTGACCGGCAGACACGCCATCTGCTCGCAACTCCTTCAATCTCATGCACATCTAGTAGGCAAGATTGTAATCACAGAAGAGGCTAATTAAACTGCAGAGCCATCGTGATAGTAAAGCAGAGAGGTTGAGGCCAGACATATGCACTGGTAATATTCTATCGAAAACCGATCATTTGAGGAGTAACTAGGCACTGTGTGCAATGTAAATGCTTCTAGAACATGGATCCGGGGCGTGCTCAGTACATCCGCATGATGTGCTCAAGCTCTAAGGAATACATCACATATTAAAGAGCATGGTCGTGCTTGAGCTTTTCAAGGACAGAAAACTTGGTGGTGTTCGATGTTAAGATTTACCCCTCGTCACCCGCCCCGGCTTATGATTTTCAGAACCATGATTTGTCCTGCTATAATCACGTCAACATCCTTTGACTTTGATTGCATACGCACAGCGGATGTTAGGGACAGATACAAGAACGTTCGTAACTTCATTAATGAGCATCAAAATCAATGGTATCTCCGCATCTGATCTCCGAACCCGTCGTATCAGTCAAATCCCAGCCATAACATACAACCCTATCAATTCAGACCGGTCCAATCACTTACAGCCCAGTACGAACAGGGAAAATCCAAGCGACCAAAACGAGAATGATCAACAAAGCGTCTTGTAAATGATCTTCCATCGGGGCCACTCGCTCTCATCGTCCTTCCAACCCCTACGAACGTGGGCAGTCTCAAACTCATTCCTCCCCGTCTGCAAGTCGATGTCTTTAACCCTGACCCAAGCCGTCCTATACCAGATCTTGTAAAACCCATAAAACAGCAACACGACCGGCATGGCAAGATACGCCTCGAAGAAATTGACTGCCTGCTCTCCAGCCGAACGATGGCTACCCACGCCCGACGGCGAGATCGCAACCCAGAATTGCGCGGCGAGAATAGCGAGCAGGGCAAGAAATCCGATCCAGGATCCAATGATACCAATAGGGGATTGATACACGAGATCTGTGAGGAGGTTCCCTTGTTCTTTCCATGCTTTGCGAAACTGGATGTGCGCGTAGCAGATGCTACACCATGTGAAGATGCTAGATAGTCCCGAGAGGGCGAGTAGCCAGGTGAAAGCTTCGCCTTGCACGGATGTGACGTACAGGTAGGAGAGGAGTCCGATGGCGGAACAAATACCGATCGCGACCAGAGGGCGACCTTTGCGGTCGACATATGCGAAGATCCGAGGGGCTTGGCCTTGTTCTCCTAAGGCTTGTAGGGTTCGTGTTGCACCATACATGGAGGAGTTGGCTACTGAGAGTACGGCAATCATTACTACGGCGTTCATGACACTGTCGAGACCTTGTATACCGGCGGATTGGATGGCAATTATAAAGGGGGACGCTTTAGAGTCGACGTTGTTGCGGCCGATGAGTCGCTCATCGGTGTAGGGTACTAGCAGCCCTACTATGGTTATGGAAGCAATGTAGAACTGTATGATTAGCAATTTCAAGCGAAAGAGGAAGCGAGGGAGGATATTGAAGACTCACGAGCGCGATTCGCCAAAATACCTGCTTGATGGCAGTAGGTAAGGCTTTGCTGGGGTTGTGAGTTTCGGCTGCTGCGAGTCCGACAAGTTCTGTCCCCGAGAAAGAGAAAGCGGCGGTCACGAGAATGTTACAAAATCCTTTAAAACCATTGTGAAATGCGCCTGGATTCGACCAATATTTACCGCCGATGTATCCGCTGTCTTGAGTTCCACCACAATTGATGACAACACCGAGAATGCTGAGCGCAAATCAGCGACTGGCCAAAATTTGAGAAGATTCGGCTTACATGAAGCCGATAACAGCGGTGACTTTCAAGATGGAGAAGGTGTATTCAGCTTCTCCATAAACCTTGACGCCACATAGATTAATGCCAATAATCAGGGCGAGGAAAATCGTGATGCCAGCCCAAGAAGGCAGATCCAATTTCCAGTATTCGAGAGTAATAGCTGCAGCCATGACTTCCAGAGGCATGGTAATTGCCCATTGCATGGCGTAATTCCAGCCTGAAGCGAAACCCCATGCGGGGTCAATAAATCGTGTGGCGAAAGCTGAGAAGCTTCCCGCCACGGGAAATGTCACAGCCATTTCACCTAACGCCTGTACAGTGCAGAACAACACTGCTCCGATCATGATGAATGCCAGAAGAAGAGACGCAGGTCCTCCTGTAGCTAAAGCCGATCCCGTACCAATGAAGAGCCCGGTACCTGCATTTTCAGATCAGCGAACTTACTCACGTGAGATGTTCGGAGAAAGATGGGATGAAAAGGATATTTCTACCTATCGAGCCACCGATAGCAATCATTTGAAGATGGCGCCCTCTGAGCCTCCGTACGAGAATTGTATTTGCCGTGTTACAGGCTGCGGCTCTTGGGTTGTAGCTTCTTCCATTTTCTCCTATTGCTGGCGCGTATCCATGTGAAGGACCGCTCCTGAAGCTGTCGAAAGCCTTTGTTGTTGGGAAACTCTTCACGCCCTTTGGTCTGGTAATAAGTAGCGGCGTGACTGTTGACGTTGATGCCGTGTACGTCTTCGGATTTTCCATCTTTATGGATCGATCATCCATCGCCGGTTACAATCTGTGGTGTCAAACAACAAATATCAAGGTTGAAGCCATTTATTGCTGGGAGAGGTTGAAAGGTACGAGTAGGAGTTTGCCAAGCGAATACTGTAAGCTGACCTCGCGTTCTCGGCTCGGCTGCTATCCCTTCTCTACTCTACCCTTCTACTGGTGGCGTCAAGCTAGAGAAGAATTGACGGATGCAATACTAAAGTGCAGAATACTGATAATACAAATAAGACTTGTCCCATCTACTTGCAGATGTGAATTGTGCCGTTTCTATTGTAGCAGATTCAACAAAGTCACGAAATGACGAAATAATAGCTACCCACCCCTGGAATACTCGATTAAAGATAAGACAAAGCTCGTGCTTGCACCTTCCAGGAAGCCAACCAAGCCCAGAGATGTGGTAATGAGAGGTTTCGGGATTCTTTTGTTCAACTCCAACTCTGGCTGTACAGCCGGACTTGGGTGCGAGTAGAGCACCATTGTATCCGCATGGCATCAATAGGTTGAGCAGGGGAATGCCAGAGGGCTGCGAATTGCGAATTTGCGAGCTGGGATCATGGACGGACGGACGAGCCTCGGCGTCTTGAACCTTCAAGCGGGTGAGGGACGATTATGTATTTAATTCGAGCAAACGATAGTGGATAAGAAATGGCGGCAGACTGGTCCCTTCTGTGTCGAATCATTGATCCGTATGTTCCAAATCATAAGATGTCACGAGCGGCCGCGGTATCATGGATGCAGATAGTGACTTTGGTGGCGCAGACTCACATAGAACTAAGAGGCACGTCTTTACGGCGTTTCGAATTTCAAATCTCCACGCCAGATATGTCTTCCAACTACCCAGATTGGCGAATGAAAACTAGGCATAATAATCGAAATGTGACATGCCGCTGTCAAAGATCACATCACATTCCTCATTATGGTATCATGGGTGGAGTGGCGCTTAATGCGCTGAGCTAAAGGCTCGAGATGGTAAGTAATATTATTATCCTAAGGTGAATCCCGTAATGTCACCCACGAGAATCGAAGAGCAGCCGTAGATGTACCGACTGGCTTAATACGAAGGGTCGCGCATCAGATGCTCCGTTCTAGAAGTCAAAAGTGTCCCCGATAGCTTCGTACCTGCCGTGTCACAATCACAGCCCATCCGGCATAAATCTAAGTTTCCAAAACTCAAGTCAATCAATCAAATAATCAATCAATGATCCAATCCCCGTTATAGTAGATCGATGACTCAAGCAAGATTGCTGCTGCGAATGATAGTTGAGTACAGGCTTCCCTTCTTCCTCTCCAACGTTTCCAAGGCTTCTACCAACATGGACACGTCCGAAAGAGGAAGCTGATAAGAGAATCCCGAATAAATAAATGCCTGCGGAACGGCTGCATGAAACAGATACCCAGGTTGCAATACTCCAAGTGGACAGACATTATCTGCCTCGCCAGGCGATAGACAACTTTTCTGGTGAGTCTTCGAAAAGTCCGATTGGCTGGAGAACAATCACCAGTTGCGATACAAAAGTGTAAAGCTCAAGCAAGCTATGCTTGCTTGGTTCTACTGGGCTTTCTGCAGGCACTCGCTTACACTAGCCGCTAATTTCTCCAGCTTCCATTTCTCTGCTTCCGGCGTCTCGGCTCGGCTCGGCTGTTTTCTCAAAAGAATGCCGAATCGCTAAGGTATTGATTTCCGTGATCTGATCCAATCTACGAAGCGGGCGGGCTCGAATAGTTGACTTACCGTGCTCAGACAGATCCTTACTTCCTCCACGTGGAAGTCATCTTGGCAAGGCGAATGACGGCCCGTTACCCCTCCTTTTGCGCTTCTTAATCCATACCTCCCACGAGTCGCACCCCTCCCTCCCCCATCGATCTGAAGCTGGGACTTCCCAGCTCACGTGGGGTCAGACGCTGTTGGGCCTTTTGGTCGAATGTTTGTTTATCCATTCTTAGCCTCCATATCCTCGGGTAATCTGAGGTTGAATCATAAGCACGGCTGGGGAAACATATCTAGTTTACAGTCTCCTAGTTCTGTTTCAACTACCCAGTCCTCAATCATGCAGTGCCGTTGTACTTCGGTGCCCGATCTCTTCTTCTAGTCGTTGGCGAACTACTGGGTACAGGGCGAAAAATAATGTGCAAAGTAGAGTTTGTGCGTTATTCTATAGGTTTCTACTTCGTACTACAGGGAGTCTACACAAGGGATGCTACCCAATCATAAAGCAATACTATATAGTTTACTGGGGAAATAGTCACAAAGTCTCGAGAGTGCATGGCTAGAATTTTTCCGTACGCAAGGGGGTAGGTAGGTAGGGGGTCTCGTCCTCCGCTGCAAGTCTCATGGTGCTGACTTCCAATAAGCAGCGTCGAATTCGCGAATTAAGCTCATACTCTTCCGATACAGACATAATGCTGGACGAGACCCACCTTCAATCCCCTTCCGCACATTATTTACACCCTGTACTGAGTAGGTTCGACAATATCCATCTTCGCTAGCGGAATTGAATAGCCGCTGTCAGCAATAGTACTGCCGAGTGGTCGTTTACTGGAGCTGACGAAAGGCCAACCTGCACTCGAGGCTCCTCACAAGGAGCTTCCTTGCCTGACTATGATGTCTGGATATATTCCACAGCTACTTGAGCAATGTACGAAAAGTCTGGAGTGCCCATGAACTTCACAGCCAACCAACCCCATGGACATATTTCGCCGCCTCGCAGTGGAGGCTCCAGATATACAGACTTTTCGAGACTCTAAACCAACACTGCTAGTTTCTTGGTGGTGTACTGCCTATGCTCTCGCAGTCATCTTCCTCCGTTTCTGTGGTCGATATGTTAGGGCTGAGAAGGTTTTTTTGGAAGATGGAGTCATGGTTATGGCCATTGCACCACTGCTCGTGCGGATGGCTTTCGCTCACGCGGTACTTGTGTATGGGACCAATAATACTAAGACAGATGGATTATTGGAAAAGAGCATTCAGAATAGGAAAATTGGAAGTCAGCTAGTATTGGTCTCCAGAGTTTTCTATGCTGCATAGTAAGTCTGTCTCATCCTCGTCAGTATAAATTGTTGACAGTCTAGTTTGTGGGCTATCAAGTACAGCACCAGCGTGTTTCTTCGCACCCTTACTGATGGAATATGGCAACGATCACACCAGCGCTTGCTTCGATATCTTCATACTTTCCTCATTATAACGTTCATTGCAACGGTTGTAAGCAACCTTAGTGCTTGCCATCCTTTCCATCATTATTGGCAAGTCATACCAGACCCAGGACCACAGTGTAGACAAGGCTACGCCCATCTTATCACTACCGGAGCCCTAAATATTATCACCAACCTCGCTATAATCATTTTCCCCATCCCAATGATCCTCAATTCCCGTCTTCCACGAGCCCAGTACGTACACTACCCCACCCAGTCCATATTATAGACCGAGACCCTAAAATGCCCTAGGAAAATATCCATCATGCTCCGACTCAGTCTCCCTATCCTCAGCATAGCACTCACCCTCTACCAAATTCCCCGCGTAATCGAACACCGCGGTGAGCAATCCTTCCGCTCCCTCGTCGCCTCCTTCGACATTCTCCTCGCAACATTCACATCCAATGCAATAGTCCTTGTGTCTCTGCTCCAAGACCGTGGTTATAAAAAATCCAAATACAAAGTCCAGCCCTCGACCTATGAGAACCGAGACCTTTTGATGAAAGTACCTACCGGGCGCGGTGGTCGACGACCGAGTCGCTGGGGCAGTGACGAGGACTTGATCTCGGTGGGGAAGGCAAGTACCGGTGCCATTGCTATGGAAGTTTTTTCATCGTCGAGTTCGAGAGGGAAGGCTGGTGCCGAGTTGGGCATTGAGAGTGGGAGGTCGAGATCTAGAGCGAGATCGAGATCGAGTGCTGTACTTGAGGAGCCCGCAAAAGCTATACTACAGGAGATTCGTGTAGAAGAGACGTGGCAGATCACAGTTGAGGGTAACGTGAAGGATAGCGGGGTAACACTACACAGAGATTAAGTGTGGGATATGACAAGTAGCACACAGCTGCCTATGGACCATGCAAATCTGCAGTATCCTTTTGCACCGGACGGGTTAACCAAGCCTAGACTGGCCCCAGGGGTTTTGGAGCGATATATTAAGGAATGTATGCCCACGGCCAGGGCGTTGGACGATGTCTAGTTGGAGTACGGGGTTATTCGTATGTACGCTATAGACTACTGAACCATGTTTCGCTTCGTATACTGGCCAACTAGAGCAAACATGTAGACTGTCGACAGTCGCGCCTGGCGCTTGATCGTTGCCGATCCAACAGATGATAAAAGCCTCTCTAATAGTCGGTTTATCTATAACTATAATTTCTTGCTAAGTATAAGCTTCTTAATCGCTATATCATAGTCACATTCTCTCATAAGGTATCCTACCCTAGTATTCCTTCCATATCCACGCCACTTAAATAGTGCTCAACTTTTGCTTAATATCCTAATTCTGTCCTTTACTATTCTTCTTCTCAACTATACACTTCAATGCAGAGGCCGAAGGTATATATATCCCTATTTCTGCAGCAATAGACGTGTTATAACTCATAAAGGCACTCTAAATCTCCTTGCTTCTCTCCTGCTTCTATATCTTATCTCTTTTCCTCTTCTATCTGATTTGATATTTTATTATAACTCTACCTATAGTCCCTAGCCTTATAAAACGATTTTCAAGTATTTCTAAGTAAAAAGTTAAGATAGAATAGCTCTTAATATATACTACAGGATTATAGCGTAGAAATATTACTAATATAATTAATACTATTCTAGATAGATAAATATATATTAGTATATAGAATAAGCTTACTATTTCTAAGTCAAAGATATAGTATTAAGGTCCGGCTCGCAGTGTAACGATACAAGACTCAAGGCGGTATACGAGCAAAGATAAAACAAGTAGGGAGGCTAAGAGCGATCTTATATAATCTACTACTAAGGAAACAAAAAGATAAGGAAGGAAGAAGAAGAGAGCTGGAGTGCAAGGCACCTTATATACATATGCCGGTACTAGTCCGATACTATACCGAGTCGGACACTAGTTATGCCGGGATACTTATAATACCTGTGAACTTAGGCCCTGGTATCTGTCCTTCTCCTCATGTGATATTCAGGTAAGCTGTCGTCACACGCAGTATATAAGAGAGAAAAGAGATATCGATTCTCAGGATATATAGAATTTATTTTAGTATTATTTATATAATACTTTTAAAATAATAAAAGTATAAGATTATAAAAAAAAAATTAATAAAGTAAAAGGATAATCTTAAGGTTATCTAAATATATCTAGTTAGGATTAATTTAAGATTTAGAAAGAAAATATAAATAAGAGGTGATCTTAGCTTAGATCTTATTATTCTTATATTTTAGATTAGATAAAGCTAGTAAAAATTAAAAATTAATTTTTTTTAAGTAGATTATAATAGATTTTCTAAGAATATTAATTTATATATAAAGAATATTCATCTATAAATTCTGCTATCTTATATCTTATTCTTATCTATTATTTCTGAATTACCCTTATTAATAATACAAGATAAAAAAGAGCTCTTTATTCCGGTAACCTTTTAATATCGAGGTTTTCGAGAGCTTTAAGGGTGCTTTATTAAAGCCTAAGTTCCTTATATCTTAATAAATTATAACCCTCCACCTTCTATATTCTATTCCTTGAAATCGACTTTGATCTTCCATATTTCTAGCAAGTACGCTCGCCTGCTGGAGATTTATTACAATAGTAATATTATCCAAATTCCCTACTACAAATCCCTTTATTTCTTCGTTTGCAATATCTATAACTCCCACAAACTATAACGGCGCAGCGTAATGGGTAGTTAGCTAAGGTATAATTTTTAGGGAGAAGGATAAGATATATCCCAGAAAGATCTCGAGACATGTAAAGACTGGAAACTGGAAAAATAGGCTTTCCCAGTACGTACCAAATTGGGAAAGTCCCACCCGTCATTCTTATACTAGAAAACTCCTCCATGATATGGTGCAGACTCATCGACGCGCTACCGTGATCCCGAGAGCCGCCAGGGTCGGGTTAGATGTTCAGATGCTGAGGTACGCGGTAGAGGATGAGGTCCGTCTGACGGATGTATTCCTAAAAGTGAGCCCAGTTCAATTTGTAAATAGGCATTTCAATAGCACTTGTGTAATGGTCCTTTGTAGTGTGGGTGGGATAAGGATCGTGATTACTCAGTACTATCTTCCTCGACTATCAGTCCGAAGCCAGCTAGATGTAGTTCGTTCTTAAATTCCAAGGCAGGGAGCACCTGGAAAGGAAATGGACTAAACAAAGAGTTTAACACGAAGCTCTGACCTGCAAAGCAGCAACGCTCCCTGTCTAATCCAAAGACTTCTATCGCTACGCAGATGTGTTTACAAACATCTTCTATATTTCCAGTGAGAGTAGCCTTCTTCGCTGGAGAAATAGGCATCTGGGCCTGCAGAGATGCTAGGACTTGTGCTCCGTGCACTGCTGCCTCATGGGAGTACCCCATCTCCTGGAGTTCATCAACGCCATGGTTCGGGACAGAATCCCCTGGAGATTTTTCTTCTAAAGCATGAAACAGATTTGATGCAAGTGTGATGATTGAGAGAAAGGAAGGAGTTCGACGTAAGCTATAAAGGCGGCGATACGAGGCCAAAAGAGCCTTGATTGTCTCTGTGGCTTGGAAGCAGATCTCTCGTGGACGGAAGGGAGTGCCGCGAAGCCGAAGTCTGATAAATGGTCCAAAGAGAGTAAGGACCGCAAATTGATAGTATATGCTTGGCAGAACGTGTCAATCTCGAGCTCAATCCCAGGGAAGCATAACCTACTGCATGAATATCACAGCAGGTGTGTAATTAACTCCGAGCCTAAAAGTGACAGGTACAGAATCATACCAGGCAAGGTACCGATGATAAATCTGTAGGATATGCTTCCCAATAAGCGGCAGACCAGGCAGGTAAAGTATATATAGTGCCTCGTGCACGACTTCAAAAAGTTCACATGTGACGATATGTACTGACCGCACATGGCTGGTCTGAAGCTCGCTAGGTTCAAGGGGTAGATCGTCACCAACATAAGGAAGAGAAGTCGTTTGCTCTTCGGCCTCCGGAAAGGCACCCTTCGGAATGAGAACACCTCTGCGACTAATATGAGGTAGGCAGCCTTTAATAATACACCAGGCGCTTGATTGAGTCAGTCTCTATAATGTTCAGTCCATACATGAAGAGAAGTAGTGCTAGCTTACTTGTCTAGTGCAAAGGCGCCCCATATCGTGGCACTGCGCACTTCAAGCTCGATCTGAGGAAGTTGAGGGTTCGAGGGATGAAGATGCAGCCCCATTTCTACGGCCATACGGACAGATTCGCCTGAGTAAAATATACTTTGATTTTGGTTTCCACGACTTATTTCGAAAATGGACATAAGGCCTAGGGCCTGAACAGTTGTCAATTGCGGAATGTCATTTTCCTTAGCTAACAAACGTTCAGCCTCGCTGAACAGGTCTTGTCCGGAAATTTCACTAGTTGTGCCTATGCCTGCGTTGATTCCAGACATGTCTGAGAATGAGGATCCAATTGCTAGGATAGCATTAACCAGGAGGGATGAGCAGTACCGATGCCGCCTTTCTTGGTAATCGCTAAGGAAGTGTTGCCGTGATAGAGTAGCAAAAATAGGATATTCCCAGCAGAAGTATAGTGAGAAAAGGTGTTCGATATGCACTTCACTAGAGATGACTTTCGACCAAGGCTCGGCGTCTTGTTCCTCATCAGTATCTTGTTTTGGCTCTTCCCTGGTATTCTCCACTACATCACCTGCCCATTCCATTTCATCCTCATTCTTCTCCAAAGGAAGTTGACTTTGCATATGTGTATTTGATTTGCTGACCATTCCCCATATACTGCCTAGTGTATTGCCGTTCTTGAGCTCTTGCAAAATAAGACCACGATGCTCCTCGGAAGCTAAGCAGGCAAAGATGTCTTCGCTCATTTGCCGATAATTTTGAAGCTCGCGTATTGTAGTTCTCAGGTCTTCTTTTCTGACTTTGACAGATGTATCATAGTGGCAGGTGGTGACACCATTGTGCTCGCATCTTGCACACGGATTGTTACCATCGCACTGTAAGACAGTCAGCGCTACTAACCATTCGGCCCTGAAAAGATATCGCTCGCCTTTGCCTTTTTCTTCTTGCATTCGTTACAAGCATTCTGGGTAACATAGCCGGCTCCCCTTCGTCGATGGGTTGGAGTTACTGTATCAGCCATTTGAAGTTTAGATATTCGCAGAGGGTAGGAAGATTCTGCGCCACCCCATCCTTGTGCTTGTAATGCCTTGGGTTGCGAGAATACTGGTGAATATGGATTTGCTTACGTGCGCCTGATAATCTAAGTAACCTTGGGGAGATCATATGTATACCGAGTAGGGGTGCTCGGGATGATCCATGCTTGTTCCCGCCTGACACGTTTGATCCCGAGCATGCAAAGCCGATTTGACTTATATCGACCCTACCGAATCATTGTCGACCATACGGCTGGCCTACCGAGTAACTTCGGGGGCCATAGCCCAAAGTAGCAATAGATCAGTCTGCACGACCGTAGTATGGTGTAATTGCAGGGAAGGTCGTAGAGACTAATCTTCTACGCCTGCTGGGTGTGTGCCAGCTTACTTCTAGTCGTAGAATCAATCGATTTTTAAGAGAGTAATAGAAGTAGTATTTGGAGGTTCTTAAAACTGCCTTGCAGAGAACAAGGTATAGAACTGTAATTCTAGAAAGTAGAGTCGAATACAAAGGAGAGTTGAAAAAAAAAGGAATTGCGAGGGTGGCTACCTAATATTATTTACGGAAGCTCGAGGGAAGAAGGTACTCCCACCTCGCTAAGGAGGCCATTAGCTAGCAAATCGCCGATTAATGGCTGCAGCCGAGCAACCGCGTAATATACGCGTCGCGGCCACGATAGCAACAACAAACAACACTAAATCAGCTACAATTGCCAGAGCTAGATTGCATCAATTATACACGTAATTGCTAGCAGATTAATGCCGTAAGGCTTCAACCCCAGACTCTTCGTTGTGAGATCTTACGATACCTCGCACAACTTAAATGCAAGGTAGCTGCAAAAGGTTATGCTCTACGGGTCGCCTTCCTCGGTTTTGCCTCCTAATCACTATACTATGGCCGAGCTACATGACCTGGCGCATTGGTATCGGCGCAGCCTGCCGTATGGTCGATATAGCGAGTCGGTATGGTCGATATAGGTAAAGCCCACAAATACTACCAAGCAGATAATGGCACGTACGGAGATAAATCTCCGAGTATTAGCCTCCAATAGCATACTTGAAATAGTTGTCAAGGATCGGCTCGAAATCCCAATTGGTCAAACGCGGATCCGGTAGCGAGAATACTATCACACGTCGTTCAAGACCGCAGTTACCGCCATTACACGAATTCTTCCGTACTTCCGTACTTCCATGTCATTAAATGACTGATCATCAGTTCGGCCCTTGAATGATAGCTCCACCCATTTTGATCTCTGCTGAAAATCCTCCTGTTGAATGCTCATAGTTTCAGATTAAAGTTACTTCATGTGGAATTCTAGCGCAAAGCGAAATGTGTCGATGTCTCATAGTCAACTTAACACCCTATACTCTGTAGGTAGGCAGGTGGTATAAGACACCTACATCAACTAAACAACGATCGTAGGGAATCATACACGAAGGAAACTTTGACTTCTCGCTAGCTACTACTGCTTGGAGTTTGGAAAGGCCCCACCCAGCTTCAGCCACCAAATCTAGCAGTGAAGCTGTGGACATGCAACACACGGAGGTACTTCCGCATAGCGGTTAGTTATTATTGCCTATAGACAAGGGGAATTCTCTGGCTGAAGTTTTGAACTTCTACAGTAGAGATCAGCCATTTCCAGATAAATTGAGATATCCATAGATGATGAGGGGAGTTGTGGGGACAGGTTGTTGCAAATATTTTCCTACTGTTACTGTTGAGTTGGACGGGAACACATTCGGCACTCAAAATGCAAGGAAGAATACTTAATCGCTGTACAGAAGTACGGAAGGTACCTCCGTATACGTGACTATCAATTCAATCCACGATTTTCGTAGCTGCAGTCTTGAGCATATCAGGGGAACCCGGTTTAGGATGCAACCTGGTTGATCCTTGTAGGACGGGATGATTGATAATTCTCAGATAAGCTGCCTGTAAAGTCGATCGCTACCACTCCTATCAAAGAACTGTCCAGCCCTGTCCTTTTCATGTTTACAAGGCAGATATGAAATTCATCTCAACAATAGCCAGATATTGTAGATGATTCCCCCGAGTTATCTTGGACTCAGTACTTCCAAGTGTGTCAAGGCCACACATGGGGGTGGTCTGATCCACCTTCTATCTCTTCCGCCCTCGGAGCAGCGAGTCTGCTACCCAAAACAATTCATGTTATAGGTGGTATTCTTAGTAATGCATGATAGCCTGTCCTTACGCAGTCCCGAGCGCTAATCTAGGCCTCTTTGCGAAGCAGATCAGAGTTAGCCAGAGGGCAGACTGTTATTCGCAATTATTTGCATATTCTGTCGCCGCATTCCTAAGCAATGATGGCATTACTGTCCTTTTATGTATATCTGTTCTGACTCTCCATAGAAAATTCTTTGAAGACCAAGCGAGACTGGTACAAGCGTTCGTCCCTACCCGTCAAATCTCCCAAGATCCTAGTGGAATCGTCACCATAGTAACAGTCGCGTGCAAATCAATGATTTTAGCGGAGTGGTATGAGGTCGACATATAAGGGTACTGGCCGGGAAAGGAGTGTATTGAAGTAAGAAGGATTAGCCTGGTTAGTGCACACGGCACGGCCCGAGTGGCAAGAGGGATGGAGGTTTTAGCTATGATACCAGATAGACAACGAAACTATGTATTATAGGATGATCAGGATAACGTGATAGAGGTATTGGCTTTCTGTTAGTATCACTCTGTCGTAGTACGTATAATCAAGTAGTCTGCGTGAGCCAAAGTACAGTGGTAATAGTAGTGGTATTATCTGTTATATCGTAGCTGGCTTTTCTAGGTAGTCGAGACTCTGTAAGGGAGATATATCTGGCCGGCTAAACCCCGGTGCAGATACTCGACTAACACGTGACTATAGACTAACACTAGGAGTACTTTAAAGTAGCTCTAAACTATCTACTTCTCCGTATGAAAGTAACGCTTTTTGCCTTCTAATAAGAGTAGTACCGTAGTACTACTCGTGCAGAAGTATTATGTAGTATATAGGTTTCCACGTGATCAGGTCTAAAGATTCTGCTTAAAAGATAACTAAACTAAACGCCTTATAGGCTCTCTTCTAGCTTCAAGTTATCTAAATTCCCTCTATCTACCTATTCTATAGGCTTCATAACTAATTGATTTATATGTAATAGCTCCTTTAGAGCTCCGTTATAATTTATCTTAGTTATCGCATCCGCAGGGTTATCTAGCCCTACTACCTAAATTACTTCCGATATCTCTTTTCTTTCGTACGCCTAATATAGATATATAAAGTTAATTATTAATCTCTTCTCTCTTATAGTATTAAGTCGTACTATATAGTCGTATAAAGACTTAGAATCAGTAACTATAACTAAAGGTAGTACTATGATCTCTATAATCTGTTCGATAGTAGTCTTAATAGTACTAGCTATATTAAAACCTTCTGATATAGCGTATAGTTCAGAGGCTAGTATAGATCTAGTAACTCTCTTGCAGTATACCGAAGACTAGTGAATAATATTTGCCTTATTATACTTATCTATAAGTACGTAGACATAGCTAATTTAAGAGTAGAAGTCTTTCAAATTAGTAAATGAACTATTAGTAAATATAACGAGTTTCAGAGACTTCTTATCTAATTTAATATATCAGAGACCTTTACTATAGTTAAGCTTTTACTATAAGATTCTCTTATTTAAGAGCTTAAAGTCTTTCTCTATCAGATTTATAGTTTATACGATAAAAGAGACGTTAAACGATACTTCTAGCTAAGAAATAGTTACTAAGTATAAACCTCAAGCTCTCTAGGCGGCAAATTGCTCGATTTAGGTAAGACCTTATTATATACCTCTACAGGAGTTAGTAAGATTAACTAGTTCTTTCTTAATTATTCTTAGTGTCTTATCGTACGATTATTAAGATAGTCGAATAGAGCTATCAGTTTCCAAGGTAATATAACCTCTATTAAAGTCAATTAGGTATAAAGTAGTTAATTGCTCTCTCTCGTTCGACTTGAACCTAGCCTTCTATAGCTCTCTTTCTTCTGCGTCTATAAAGGTCTTATTACCGACGAAGAAAGTGTTATTAATCTGAAGACTAAGAGCTCTTATACTAGCTTTATTACTTGAAACAGATAGTAGACACGTATCGAACGTCGATAGTATTATATAGAGCTTCTTAACCTTATGTCCATAGTATATACTAAACTAATAGTTCGCTGATTCTAGTATACTATATATAGGGCTAATATACTGCAAAAACTAATATAGCTAAGTCAGAATCTCCTTTAGAGGGCGCACGAAGAAGTCATGTATTAGGTATAACGTAGACTAAGTATAAGCTTATATAATATTACGGCTATATACCTTAAACTCAGAGTATATAACTACGTATACTAGTAGTAGTCGTTAGCTAACTCGTTAAATAGTTAGTAACGTAGTAAGTACTTAGTTCTTTCCAGAGTCGTTATACGCTTATATAACTAGTCTAGACTTCTCGTAAGCTTTCTATATACCCTTAAATTTAGTCTAATCGATAAATTTAGTATTAAAAACCCTAGCTCTAGCTAGTAATTCGTCTTTATAGACTAATTTAAAGATCCCTATAGCGATTAGACTATTAATCTCCTTATATCTTAACGTAGCGTATTAAGGTTCTACTACTAGGAAACTAATAAATAATTCATCTGTATAATTCAAGAAAACTTTAATATTATTATCTCTAAATCGAATTAGCTTTCGTCGATCTTAATAAGGTTACTTCTTTAGTACTAGTATAGGTCGATTTGACTTAGTAGTACTAAGTAATAGTAAGAGTATAATTTCAGGTAAAATACCCTCTAGTTCATTAGAATCGATTTCTTCTTCGTACTATAGTTTAATTAACGTAGAGCGAAAGGTTATTAGTCTACTATCGATTTCTACTACGTAGTTCTCTCTATCTATAGAAATAAGTAGCTAAGGTCTATCCTAGAAGCCTTTCTCTCTCTAAACTAGTACTAGAGAGTTTAATAGAAAGTCTCTTACTACTATAGAACTAGGTCTATTCCGAGTATTTAAAGCGTTATTAACTTACTAACGACTCTATAGCTTGCGAATCTCTTCTATAGCCTTATGAAGTATAGTAGCTCGTTAGAAGACTAATAGTAAAGGGGCGACTATCTCTATTATTCTAGGGTATACTCTAAATACTAGTAAAACAAGTATAATTCCTGTAACGACACAAGACTCAAGGCGGTATATAAGCAAGAATAAACAAGTAGGGAGGCTAAGAGCGATCTTATATAGTCTACTACGAAGGAAACAGAAAGATAAGGAAGGAAGAAGAAGAGAGATAAAGTGTAAGGTATCTTATATATATATACCGGTACTAGTCCGATACTATACCGAGTCGGATACTAGTTCTGCCAGGATACCTATAAACTTAGGCCTTAGTATCTATCTTTCTTCTTATATAACCTTCAGGTAAGCTATCGTTATATTACCCCCCCTCTAAGAAGAGCTTAACCCTAAGCTCGGAAGGTTATACTTTATACTAGAAATTAGTCTTTATTATAACTATTTTCGTCGATATTCGCGTAATAAGCGCTAGGCGCTCTTTAGTAGTAGTAAATTCTTTATTAGGTTCTAACTAGTTATATCGCTATAATAGTACTATATTAGTTATAGCTTCTAAATCGGGCGGTAAGCTATATTTGCTTTATCTATTTATAGTAGGAGTCGAGTTTAAGTAGAGCGTAAAGTATATAAAGGAAAGGGTTTATTAATATTAGAGCTTTTCCTTTTTAACTATAATAACTACTTCAACTTATAAGTTTACTCTCCTTAGACTATAATATAGTTCCTAGAGTAAGTATTATGATTAATTACTATAGTAGTCTTATAATCTTATATATTAATCGATCTAATTAACTCTTCTCTTATTAAAAGTAAGTTCCTTACTTTAGTATTAGAGATAGTCTTCAGGTAAGGTATAAAGGTTCTATAGATCTATAATACTAACTCCTATAGTACTCTTACTAGTTCCTGCTAATACTCTTTCGGTAGCGTATTATATATATTACCTGCGATATATTCGCGCTTTCCTTAAGATAAAGTATAATAATACTCCTATTCTAGAACTTCTATATTCGTTTAATAAGCTTAACTCTAAGCTTTATAAGTATTATTCGGCGTTAAAAAGTAGTTATAAGTATATAAGTTATTTGAATATAAACGCAATTATATATACTAACGCGTTATAGTTACTTAACTATATTAATACGAAGTATACTATTTTATCCGGTTTATATCCTAGTAGTAAAGCTAAGGATACGAAGCTAAATCGGGATAGTATTATAGCTACTTATAAAGCTATTAATCAGATCTATTATCTTGCGAAATCTATTACTCTTACTACTATATTAGAGATTACTATTATATAATTAGCAGAGACTTAAGCTTTAAGGCGTTCTATAGAGAAAGTATTTAAGAAGTTAGAGTTTATTAAAGTAATAAGTTACGATCTTAAACCCTTAGATACTAGTATAATACTAATATAATATAGGATTTAGATCTTCTAATAGTAGATTCGGCGAAATCTAAGTTAATAGTATAAATAGTATTAAAGTAAATAAAAGAGTTAAATAATATTATATAGGAATTTGCGAAGAAAGCTATATTTAAAGCTACGATATCTAATACTAAGGGAAAGAGGAATTTACTTTCTAGTTTAGAGATAGTATTAGATCTGGATACTCCTAGACCTTCTCTAAGGAAGAAACCTTATAAGATTAGCTATTATACTCGGTCTACTACTAGAGCTACGTTAGTAGATTTAAGTAAGAAGTTAGATATAATAGTTCTAGTTCTAGATATTCTAGATTTACTAGAAGCTCCGAAGAACTTAGAGAAGAAAGCTAATAAAGTAGAAGTAGTAAAAGAAGTAAAGTTTTAGATATAGTATTATTATAGAGTATAATTAGGGGATTATCTTTAGTAATAAATTTTTAATACTAATAACTATAATAGTTTATTATCCTCTAAGTAACTATAGTTATTTATTCTATCTTCTTAAGCTTTAATTTACTAATCTAGTTTACGCGGAAGTTTAGGTTTACTTAAGTTAATAGTATAGAAGTCTCTAAGCTTATATAGAGTACCTATTAGGTCGGAAGCGTTATACTAAGTTAGGTCCGGGTTATAGCTTAGCTAGCTAACTTAATACTTCAGATTACCTCTTAAGAGCTATATAATAAGTATATCTTATAACTTTTATTCTTCTTAAGTAGCGATAATCTCCGAGGGTAGGTTTAGTAGCTTCTAGCTTAGTAAAGGGTCGTCCGGGTCCTTAAAAAGTAATTCGAGGGCGAATATATTATATATAGAAGATCTAAGAGGTAAATCTAGCTTATAAGAGTATCTGATCTAAGCTAGAACTTAGTATAATCCTACCTAAAGACTAGATAGCTTCTTACTTAGCTAGTAATTCTTAAGGTTCCTTATAGAGAGAAATACCTTATCTCTGACTTCTTAGTTAATATTACGTCGTTTCGGGTTAGTTATAACGCTTATCCTCTACTAAGTAGCTAATATATTAGCTTTTATAACCTCGATAGAAGATTTAGCACGTTTAGCTAAGGATCTAGTATTAGTATAATTAAGCTTCTCTTACGGTATCGATATAATAAGTTACTTCTAATCCTAGCTATTCTATAGTAGTATATTATATTTAAGAGTATATAGTACTATACTAATAGAATCGTAAGGCAGAGTTACTTAAGCGTAGTCTATTATCGATAGTAGTTCGCCTTAGTTACTCTAGTAGTAATTAACGAAAGGTCTAAAGCGTTAGTTAATATACTAATTTATAATCTCTATTTATCTATTAGTTTACTAGTAGAAAGTAATAGAGTACTTAACCTTAACTCTAATTATATAGTAAAATTCTTACTAGAAGGATAAGATAAACTAAGCTCCTTAGTCAGATATAATTAACTTAGGAGTATATCCGAAACGATATATTTATTAGATAAATAATATTACTATCCCGCGAGTATCGATATTATAATAATATAGTATTAATATAGAGTCCTTCCTTAGGCAGTTAATAAATACTAGTATCTTATTAAATCCCTAGTTATTAGGCGAGAAGTCCTTAAAATCTATAGCTAAGTACTATATAGAGTAGCTAAGTACTAGTAATAAGTAGAGGAATCCTTACTATTTCGTCTATTTCAGATAAGAGTACTAATATAAGTAGTAATTATAAGTATATTATTTCATATCTAATATAAGTCCTTTCTAGTAATAATAAGTAGAAATTATCTTAGTAGTCTTATAAGTATTTAGATAAGCGAAAGAAATCTGATCGTAGACTTCGCTAATTAAACAGGTATATAGTAGAGTATAGCGTTATACGTATAGATAACTATTATAAAGTAGTAAATTATTATTAATAATATAGCTATCTTTTAATATATTCTATTTATTAGAGAATAATTCTTAGTTAAATTAGTATAGTTTCTCGATTAAATTAAAGGAGTTATATATAAGTTCCGATAGTATATTAGTCCCTAGCGATATTAGGTATATATAACTAATTTAATCGATATAATACTTAGCTAGTTCCGTATTAATCTTAAGGTCTAAGTAGTCTAGAGGTAGTAAAACCTGAGATCTATTATCTTATTTCTATTATTCCTATATCCTTAGATCTTATTCCTTATAGCTAAGGATATTAGCTTTAGTATTATCTTTACTAAGTATATATATGATTTAAAAGTTGAATTCGGAAAGGAATTCTATCTATCTAGCTTACTTACTAGTTAGGACCTTAATAGTTATAAAGTATTCTAAGGATTAATAGTCCGTATATACGCCGGTATAGCGTTATAGAGATATAAGTTCTAGTCTCTATTTCCGGAAAGACTTAATAATAGTATATAATTCCTTATTATAGATCTCTTAGTTTAGTTCGTATTTATTAAGAATATAGGAGTAGAATCTAATTAAGTACTACTAGTTATCTTTATATAATTAGAAGATAACTCTAGCTATTATACTATCAGAAGTATTAGTTTCTAGTTTAGTCTATAATTCAGGGTCGAAATAGTATAGTTTCTATACTAATAGTAGCTATTAACGTAAATCGTCGAAGGACTTCTTATAATTATTAGTGAAATTCTATAGTACTATAGGCCGAGTAAGTACTAAGAGAGGTTTAGCGATAAGGCCGAAATTCCGAATAAATTAATAGTAAAAACTACAGAATCTTAAGAAGGATTTTATAGCTATTACTATTTCAGGGTACTTCTAATCTACTAATAATACTACTTTCTCGGGATCTAGCTCGATTCTATTAGTAATAATAATATATCCGAGGTATTTAGTCCGAGTAATATAAAACTCGCTTTTCTTAATATCTACCTATAGTCTAGTATCTATTAAGTATTATAATACTAATTTAATATATTCCTTATATTCCTAGAGCATTTCCGAGTATATAAGGATATTATCTAGGTAAGCTATATAGAAATCGTCTAAGTAATCTAGTAGTATATTATTTATATATCGTTAGTATATACTAAGTNCTAGTTTAGTTTATATCTATTAAGAATATAAGAGTAGAATCTAATTAGATACTACTAGTTATCTTTATATAATTAGAAGATAACTCTAGCTATTATACTATCAGAAGTATTAGTTTCTAGTTTAGTCTATAATTCAGGGTCGAAATAGTATAGTTTCTATACTAATAGTAGCTATTAACGTAAATCGTCGAAGGACTTCTTATAATTATTAGTGAAATTCTATAGTACTATAGGCCGAGTAAGTACTAAGAGAGGTTTAGCGATAAGGCCGAAATTCCGAATAAATTAATAGTAAAAACTACAGAATCTTAAGAAGGATTTTATAGCTATTACTATTTCAGGGTACTTCTAATCTACTAATAATACTACTTTCTCGGGATCTAGCTCGATTCTATTAGTAATAATAATATATCCGAGGTATTTAGTCCGAGTAATATAAAACTCGCTTTTCTTAATATCTACCTATAGTCTAGTATCTATTAAGTATTATAATACTAATTTAATATATTCCTTATATTCCTAGAGCATTTCCGAGTATATAAGGATATTATCTAGGTAAGCTATATAGAAATCGTCTAAGTAATCTAGTAGTATATTATTTATATATCGTTAGTATATACTAAGTCTATTATAAAGCCTAAAAAGTAATACTTTATATTTATAGGATCCGAAGCGAGTTCAGAAAGTAGTATACTCCTCGGATTCAGGGTCTATATAAATATAGTTAAATATTACCCGGATATCTAGTTTAGTAAAGATTACTACTTTAGATATATAAGTTAAGAGCTTATTAATCCTAAGTATTAGGTAAGAATCCTTTCGAGTGATTGTATTAAGCTTACGATAATCGATATAAAAGTATAATCCTCTATTAGCTTTCTTAATAAATAGTATAAGTAATATAAAGGGACTTTAGCTAGATTCGATAAATCCCTTATCTAGGTTCTCTATAAGGTACTCCTTAGTCACTTATAATTCGTCTATAGATTACTAATATAAAGGCGAATATACGTTAAGTAATAATTCTTCTAAGATAATTTTATAATTATATAAGTAATATAGCAGAAGAATATCAGAATCCCGCTTAGAAAAGACCTCCTTAAAAGTATAATACTATTCCGGTAGCTTTTTAGCTATAAGTCGTTTAGTATCAGGATCCTTAGGGGAGTCGCTATTTAGATAGTCTTATAAGAAGTAGTCTATCTCGTAGATACTAATAAAGAATAATTTAGAGCTTTTATATTTTATATTAAAGTAAAAAGCTATAATACTAATTTAGTAAATTAGAACTAGTTTCTAGATCCTTAGAGGTTAAGAGAAGTACTTAAAGTAAAGTTTCGGCGTAAGTACTTTTCTCGATAAAATCAGAGCGGAAAAAGATTCGGATTCTTTATCGATAAGCAGAAATAAGTTAAATAATAAGAATAATACGTTAATATACTATATCGCTACTATTTAATATAATTAGTATTAGTCTAGCTAGTTTATAGCTAAGTCCCGCGTATTAGTATCGATTTAGTAAGATCGATTAATATTAAGTTTATAAAACAGTAGAATTAAAACTATCTTCTTATTATATTAGAGAGTAGCTAGATATCGTTCTAGCTATAGTAGCTTATAATAGAGCGTATCTAGCTTAACCTAAAATCGTTATATCTATTTAATATTAATAATTATATCTTATTATCCTAAATCGAGGAGAATAAAAAGGCAGTTATAAATACGCTTACTATTAATAGAAAAGTATAAATATATAAAATAAGTAATATAAGTTCTAACGGACTATTAGAACTTACGTATTAGAATAGAATAAGGCAGTAGCTCGATTTTAATACTAAGAGCTCCTAATAATCGTCTAATAAGAATATAATTAATAAATAGATAACTATTCGCTCCGGTATCAATTAAGCTATTTATAGAGACTTCTAGCTTATTTATACTAACTATAGTCAGGTATATAAATTACTTACCTCTTATTAAGGAGTTAAGGTTAAGATTAAAGAGATTATATCTATATAGACTAAAGAAGGAGTTTTTACTTAAGCTTTATTATTTCCCTCTAGTATTAGTCTAGATTCGGAGGGTATATTCTCTACTACTTCCTTAGTTACTCTCTCCTCTTCCGGAAATTTATTAATTAATTAAACCTTAGGCGAGTTAAGATAATCTAGCTTAATATAACCGAGCTATCTATAGCTATAATACCTAAGGGATTCCGCGGTCGAGGTAGTAGGGCGTTTTAGCGCGGAGAGAGTACTAGCTCGTACTGAAGTAGAAGTACGTATATATAATACGAGAGTAGTTTATCGAGGAGCTAAGCTTAGGGATTAGTAAGAAGTAGAACTAGTAGAGGTTATAATAGTAATAGTTAGCTTATAGTACTATACCTAAGTAATAGCTTTCTCGGGATAAGTATATTCTAAGTTATAGTAACGCTTAATATTAAAAGAAAGTAAGAACCTAACTATAAAAGCGTAGTCCTTATTCTATATTAGTTTAATAATAAGAGTTAAAGCGCGTAAAGATAATATAATCTTATCTTATATATAGAAGAACTACTCTTTCTTTTTAATCTTACTTTAGATAGTAGTACTTTAAAATCGATTACGAAACTCGGCGAAAGTCTCGCGAGTATAGCTAAGTTATTATATTTCTAAGTAATAGAAAGCGTTATAGTAGTTATCTTCCTCTAAACTAATAAGGAAGTTCTCCTCTAATAAAGAGATTATTTTATCGCTAGTCTTAAACTTATTAGCGAGGTACTAAGGCTGTGACGGCGCATAGTATACGTGGCAGATACGGGCCAGTATCGGTGCCTTAGGCATACCCTCCTTATATATATAGAAGGTGCAGACTCCTTCAGAGCTCTGCATCTTTCTATTTCCTTTATACTAAACTATATAAGATCGCTCTTAGCCTCCCTACTTGTTTATTCTTACTTATATACTGCCTTAAGTCTTATATCGTTATATTAAACAGAAAGATTAAGACCGCCGGGGATAGTATTAAATAATATCTCACTTAGAAAACTCGATTCGGACGTACGACTTCGACTATTAAGGAGCTCTTCGCTGAGTTATCTCTACTTACCTTGGATTTTCGGAATTATACGGAAATAGTTAGTACTATTAATTACGAATTCGATAGTTAGGTTTTCAAAAGAGCTAAGATTCCAGAGATCTCTCGGATAGCTAGGAATTTGAATGTAATTCAGCTTCAGAAGTACTAGTATTACTGCGAAGTTACTCTCGGATACTTCGAAACTCGTTCTTTCGTGCGTATAAAGTAAAATAGCAGACGAATTTTAAGTGGAAACTTCCTTATAAGCCCTAATATTTATTATCCCCTTACTTAACTTTAACCTTCCGAAAGCAGCTCTAATAGCGAAAAACCTTACTTTTAAGCTAGGACGAAGTAGCTTATTACCTTAGCGGAAATTACAAGAATCCGACTCGTAACCCCTATACCCCGGTATAATTTATCTCCCTCAGTAGAATCGACCTCCTTCTACTAGAAAAGAACCTTTATCCCCTTACCCGACTTTAACCTTCCGAAAGCAGCTCTAATAGCGAAAAACCTTACTTTTAGGCTAGGACGAAGTAGCTTATTACCCTAGCGGAAATTATCGGAATCCGACTCGTAACCCTTATACCCCGGTATAATTTATTCCCTTTAGCAGAATCGACTTCCCTTTACTAGAACTTTTAATTTAATACTTTCTATATCTACTTAATAAAGATATCTAACTCTCCTTAATCTTTTAGCTTCTTTAGAATTCGATTTAGACTTTTGTTTCTTTTATAACCTTTAAGTATTTTAATTACTTGCTTAGCCTCGCTTATTTAGTAAAACTCGGTATTATAATTACCGGAGATTACGTTTCCCTCTATAGAAGAGATAATCTTAGTACTAAATTAGTATCTATAGTTTCAGTTTAATAGAAATTTGGAAGATTATCTTAATATTTAACTGCGTTTTATACTTACTTTATTTCCTTTATTCGATTCTTTAAGGCTCGAGGGCGAGCTTTTATCTTAGAAGGGGGTAATATGACGGCGCATAGTATACGTGGCAGATACGGGCTAGTATCGGTGCCTTAGGTATACCCTCCTTATATATATAGAAGGTGCAGACTCCTTCAGAGCTCTATATCTTTCTGTTTCCTTCGTACTAGACTATATAAGATCGCTCTTAGCCTCCCTACTTGTTTATTCTTACTTATATACCGCCTTGAGTCTTGTGTCATTACAAAGGCGTAAGATACTCCTTAGCTAATCTAGTAACTAGTTCCTATACGAGAACGCGCTAAGAGAAGTCTATAGAGTAATAGTTAGCGTTTATAGCTAGCCGGTCTCGTATAGATACTCTCTATTAGAGGAAAGTAAAGTCTAATCTATTATCTAAAGGCAAGATCTTCTTAATAAGATAAGACTTCCTAAAGCGTAACTCTACTAATTCGGCGCTAGAAGAGAGAGATAGTTTATTAAGAATAATATCCTCTCTTTTAGTACTATATATCAGAATAGAGTTTATTAGCTTATTAAACTCTAGAATACGCGGAGATTATAGTATTAGTTCTAGTAAGAGAGTCGAAAACAAGTAAGGGACTCCTATAAGGAACTTATCTTATATAGAGATTAGTTTATCTATAGTATCTTCTAGAGAGTTATTCTTTTCCTCTTAGTCCGCTATTTATTATAAGAGGGAATAGATCAAGTTCGAGTCACCTATAGTAATAAGAGTACTTAGCGATTATACTCTTAGGGAATTTCGCTTTTATTTTCCTTTCCCTCTTAGTTAGTACTTCCTTAATAAGGTATTAATATTCTCTAGTATAAGAGATATTTAGAGTAAGGAAAAGTATAATATATTAAGTTCAGAGGTAAAGTAAAAGGGATCGCGTTAGAGTCCCCTAGAACTAAAGAGGTCTCTAGTTTATTAGTTAAGAGCTATTATAATAGCTTCAAAAGGGATATATTAGGGCTATTTTAGCGTCGATACGTAGAAGTTAAAGTTCCGAGGTATTTATTATATTTTCTTTAAAGTCTATTTATAATTCCTTTATACTAAGGGAGTTATTAAAGAAGCTTTAGCGAAGACCTCCTCTATTATACTATTTATAATAAGCTAAATTAAACCCTGATTCATAGCTATCTGAGAGATCTCTAGTATCTTAACTATATACGAGTAGTTATCGAATAACTCACTTAGTAATAAGATATTATAGTAAGCTATCTCTAGCTATCTTAATCTTTCTATTTAATATAATAACATAAGACTTAAAGTAATATATAAGTAAGAATAAATAAGTAGGGAAGCTAAGAGCGATCTTATATAGTCTATTATAAAGGAAACAGAAAGATAAGGAAGGAAGAAGAAGAGAGATAGAGTATAAGGCACCTTATATATATATACTAGTACTAGTCCGATACTATACCGAGTCGGATACTAGTTCTGCTAAGATACTTATAAACTTAGGCCCTAGTATCTATCCTTCTTCTCATATAACCTTCAGGTGAGCTATCGTCATAATTCCACTAGGTCCAGAAATATAGTTAATTATATACAATACTATCTACAGTACTATATCTTAACTGAGATATAGTAACTCCTTCCGAATTATCGTATAAGCTCTCTTTAGAGGGCCGTGGTATCTCTCTACCTTACTAATAGAGTAGTAAGCCTCTATAGGTATAACTTTAACTATAGAACCCTCTGTCTTTATACTCTATACGAATTCTTTTAACTTAAATTATATACCTACGTCTATAATAATAAAATCAGGAAGTCTAAGATAGATATCTATCTATACTTACTTAAATCGGTTCTATACGTGCTCTGCAAATATATTAGTAAGAAAACCTCTATTCTGGAAGGTAATACCTTGATCGACTATATATAAGACTTATCGACTGTCTAGTTATATAATATCGATCACGACTTCGTAATTAAAGTATATATTATTAGTATCGTAGAGCTTAAACTTGAATCTGCCTAGTAATCTTCCGTATAGCTAGTAGTACTTATAGAGCTGTAACGTTCCTAGTTCTGACTAGTACGCGGTATATAGGCTCGTCGGTTAGTATTAGCTATAAAGTAAAGTAAATAAGAAGTTCGGTTCTTAATTAGAATTAAGATATTATAAGCAGGTATTAATTACTATATAAATTTAAGCACGAAGCTCCTATCTAATAGCAGAAGTGCTAGTCTTATATAGAATCTTCGTTCCCTTATACTAGCTATATAAGACTATCTTATAGAGCGCGTAAGCTCTCGCGATCTATCTAGTAGTCTAGTATATCACGTGATCCTAGATCACCTATAGCTATAATACTATTATTACATTAATATAGGTAGATATATAGTACTACTCGCGGGTTTATATTATAATCGTATTAGTACCTTTCCTCTAATAGTACTAACTCTTTTCTAGTACTAAAACCCGTCTGATACTTACTACTAGGTGGTACTATCAGTATTCTGGTGCTAGGACGGTTTTAGTGCCAAGAACTATGCTGGTTCGTGACAAGAGCTTAGTAAGCTCCTTTAGTACCCCTGAGTTATACTTATAATCGGCCTATTATAGTAAATCTTCTAGCTTTCTTACTAAGGGGTATCCGAATCGGTAGTAAGTTAACGTAAATCCGTCTCTATAAGTACTCTTATATTCGACTAGAAACACTCTGTAATATACGTCTTAAGTAACTCCTTCTAGAGTAAGAAGAAGTAGCCGAATCTCCGTACAACTAGTATATCTTCCTATAGTATAATAAGTACATTACGAAGATTATCTAATATAACTCTAAGCTTATCTATATCATCTAAATAGAGTAGAAACAGGGTATCTATAGCTATAACCTCAAATTAGATCTTTCTAATTAGAGAAGATATAATTATTATACTAATAGAAGTAGCTTTACTAATACCGAATTTAACGTTTATTCTATAGGAAGGCAAGAGTTCAGCCTTATATAGAGCCTTATAGGCTTCGTATTAACCTTTACTTACTATAGATACCTTTACTACTCTAGTATTAATTATAATTCCATGGAAAACTAACGAATTATATCAGGGGCTACTTATTATTATCTCTATAGTCCGGTCCTCTTCTATAGCTTCTTCGGCAGTATCTATTAGATGCTTAAAAGCCGTATTTACTAGGGTTTCTGTTATTAGCTATACGGCTTCTACTAAGATAGGTCCTATAGAAGTTATAAATAGAGCTTCCGGCTTTTCGTCGTCGGAATCGTAGTCTATATCGCTCCCGGCTTTATATAAGGTAAAAGCAATAGCTATATACTCGTCTTCTATACTTTCGTACTCTGCGACGTATTATTTATATACTTTCTTAAAGACTCTTCTAAAGTTACCTTTAAATTTAGAAGAGTTCTTCGCCTTAAACTTCTCTTTAGCTTTCTCTCTTTCTTCTATTATATAGTCGAAAGATATATAATCCGTAGTATTATATACCTAGTACTTCTTAGCGTTACTTTCCTTATCTAGCGTATTTATCTTCTTCTCTTCTTATATTCTGAATCGCCTTTTACTATCTCTCTTCTCTTTCTCTTTATATACTTATCCTTTATCGGAATCGCTTCGGAATTTTCGATTAGTATAGAAAGTAGTACTAATTGCAGGGTATACGTATTCATAGTTAATAATAGAGGTTTTAATAGAAGTAATTATCTTTTCAGTAGAAGTTATAAGTTAAGCTAGAATAATTTAATAAGCTTCCGAGCTTTAGTAGGTAGTAATAATCTTATTTATAACGAACTTCTTATAGCATAATTCAAAGGGTATATTATAACGTAGCTCTTTAATCTGCGTAGAGAGTATATTAAAGTACTCTGAAGTTATCTTTCTAAGGTTCTTTTCCTTAATCGATTTAAGAGTAAGAAGATTCTATATAATTAGAGAAGATCTATTAAACTCCTCGCTCTTAAACTAATCTATTATATTCTTTAGTATAATATCGAATCTGATAATCAGAGAGGTTCTAAGGATACTATTCAGACTGTAATAGTAGTATTAGAGAGCAGCGCCTTTTAGTATTAATAGAAACGCCTTACTATACTCCTCCGGTAGAATCTCGGCTCTTAAGCAGGCGTCGTAGAATATTCTGACCTTACTACTAAAGCTATCTCCGTCTCCTTTAAATTTCATCTCTTCTAGAGATATATAAGAGAAGCTAGCGATCTCTTTTCTATACGACTTCTCCTTCTCCTTTCGTACTATATTATAGTACTCTCCCTCTCCTTCTCTAGCTCCTTAGTAGCCTTCTCCTCCTTAGTAGCTTTCTCCTCCTTAGTAGATTTCTCCTCCTCTAGCTCCTCCTCCTCTACTCCCCGTATTCTTCAGTGTACGCTTTCTGTAACGACACAAGACTCAAGGCGGTATACAAGCAAGAATAAACAAGTAGGGAGGCTAAGAGCGATCTTATATGGTCTGGTACGAAGGAAACAGAAAGATGCAGAGCTCTGAAGGAGTCTGCACCTTCTATATATAAAAGGAGGGTATGCCTAAGGAACCGATACTAGCCCGTATCTGCAACATATACAATGCGCAGTCACATTACCCCCTTCAAAGACAAAGGCTCGCCCTCGAGCCTTGAAGAATCGAACAAAGGAAACAAGGTAAGTACAAAACGCAGTCAAATATCAAGGCAACCTTCCAAATTTCCATCAAACCGAAACCGTAGACACCGAGTTTTGCTGAACAAGCGAGGCTAAGCGAGTGATTGAAACACTTGAAGGTTACGAAAGAAACAAAGGTCCAAATCGAATTCCAAAGAAGCTAAAAGATTAAGGAGGGTCAGATATCTTTATTGAGTAGATATGGAAAGTGTTGAATCAAAGGTTCTAGTAGAGGGAGGTCGATTCTGCCGAGGGGGACAAATTATACCGGGGTACAGGGATTACGAGTCAGATTCCGGCAATTTCCGCCGGGTGAGGGGATAAAGGTTCTTTTCTGGTAGAAGGAGGTCGATTCTGCCGAGGGGGACAAATTATACCGGGGTACGGGGGTTACGAGTCGGATTCCGGCAATTTCCGCTAGGGTAATAAGTTACTTTATCCTAGCCTAAAAGTAAGGTTTTTCGCTATTAGAGCTGCTTTCGGAAGGTTGAAGTCGGGTGAGGGGTTAATAAATATTAGGGCCTATAGGAAAGTTTCCACCTAAAATTCGTCTGCTATTTTACTTCGTACGCACGAAGGAACGAGTTTCGAAGTATCCGAGAGTAACTTCGCAGTAATACTAGTGCTTCTGAGGCTGAATTATATTCAAATTCCCAGCTGTCCGAGAGATCTCTGGAATCTCGGCTCTTTTGAAAACCTAACCGTCGAATTCGTAATTAATAGTACTGACTGTTTCCGTATAATTCCGAAAATCCAAGGTAAGTAGAGATAACTCAGCGAAGAGCTCCCTAGTAGTCGTACGTACGAATCGAGTTTTCTAGGTAAGATATTATTTAATACTGTCCCCGGCGGTCTTAATCTTTCTGTTTAATATAACGATATAAGACTTAAGGCAGTATACAAGCAAGAATAAACAAGTAGGGAGGCTAAGAGCGATCTTATATAGTCTAGTACGAAGGAAACAGAAAGATGTAGAGCTCTGAAGGAGTCTGCACCTTCTATATATATAAGGAGGGTATACCTAAGGCACTGATACTGGCCCGTATCTGCCACGTAGTTTATATTAGAATTTAGTCTTTATTATAACTATTTTCGTTGATATTCGCGTAATAAGCGCTAGCCGCTCTTTAGTAGTAGTAAANAAGTAGGGAGGCTAAGAGCGATCTTATATAGTCTAGTACGAAGGAAACAGAAAGATGTAGAGCTCTGAAGGAGTCTGCACCTTCTATATATATAAGGAGGGTATACCTAAGGCACTGATACTGGCCCGTATCTGCCACGTAGTTTATATTAGAATTTAGTCTTTATTATAACTATTTTCGTTGATATTCGCGTAATAAGCGCTAGCCGCTCTTTAGTAGTAGTAAATTCTTTATCAGGTTCTAACTAGTTATATCGCTATAATAGTACTATATTAGTCGTAGCTTCTAAATCGGGCGGTAAGCTATATTTACTTTATCTATTTATAGCAGGAGTCGAGTTTAAGTAAAGCGTAAGGTATATAAAGGAAGAGGTTTATTAATATTAGAGCTTTTCCTTTTTAACTGCGATAACTACTTAAACTTATAAGTTTACTCTCCTTAGACTACGATATAGTTCCTAGAGTAGGTATTATTACTAATTACTATAGTAGTTTACTATAATCTTATATATTAATCGACTTAATTAACTCTTCTCTTATTATAAGTAAGTTTCTCGCTTTAGTATTAAGGATAGTCTTTAAGTTAAATAGTATTATATAGGAATTTACGAAAAAAGCTATATTTAAAGCTATAATATCTAATACTAAGGGAAAACGGAATTTACTTTCTAGTTTAGAGATAGCGTTAGATCTAGATACTCCTAGACCTTCTCTAAGGAAGAAAGCTCATAGGATTAGCTATTATACTTAGTCTACTACTAAGGCTATATTAGTAAATTTAAGTAAGGAGTTAGATATAATAGTTCTAATTCTAGATATTCCATATTTATTAGAAGCTCCGGAGAACTTAGAAGAGAAAGCTAGTAAAGTAGAAGTAATAGAGGAAGTAGAGTTTTAGATATAGTATTATTATAGAGTATAATCAGGGGATTATCCTTAGTAATATATTTTTAATACTAGTAACTATAATAGCTTATTATCCTCTAAGTAATTATAATTATCTATTCTATCTTCCTAAGCCTTAATCTACTAATCTAGTTTACGTAGAGGTCTAAGTTTACTTAGGTTAATAACATAGAAGTTTCTAAGCTTATATAGAGTACTTATTAAGTCGGAAGTATTATACTAAGTTAAGTTCAGGTTATAGCTTAGCTAACTAACTTAATACTTCAGATTATCTCTTAAGAGCTATATAATAAGTATATCTTATAACTCTTACTTTTCTTAAGTAGTAATAACCTCTAGAGGTAGGTTTAGTAACTTCTAGCTTAGTAACAAGTTATCCGAGTCCTTAAAGAGTAATTCGAGGGCGAATATATTATATATAGAAGATCTAGAGGGTAAATCTAGCTTATAAGAGTATCTGATCTTAGCTAGGACCTAGTATAATCCTACCTAGAGGCTAGATAGCTTCTTACTTAGCTAGTAATTCTTAAGGTTCCTTATAGAGAGAAATACCTTATCTCTAACTTCCTAGTCGATATTATACTATTTCGGGTTAGTTATAGCGCTTATCTTCTGCTAAGTAGCTAATATATTAGCTTTTATAACCTTAATAGCGGATTTAGTATATTCAGCTAAGGATTTAGTATTAGTATAATTAAGCTTCTCTTGCAGTATCGATACGATAGGTTACTTCTAATCCTAGCTATTCTATAGTAGTATACTATATTTAAGAGTATATAGTACTATACTAATAGAATTATAAGGTAGAGTTACTTAGGCGCGGTTTAGTATTAGTAATAGTTCACTCTAGTTACTCTAGTAGTAATTAATAGAAGATATAAGGCGTTAGTTAATATACTAATTTAGAATCTCTATTTATCTATCAGTTTACTAGTAGAAGAAAGTAGAGAGCTTAACTTTAACTCTAATTATATAGTAAAACTCTTATTAGAAGGATAAGATAAACTAAGCTCCTTAGTTAGATATAATTAACTTAGAGGTATATCTGAAATAATATATCTATTAGATGAATAATATCGCTATACCGCGGGTATTAATATTATAATAGTATAGTATCGATACGGAGTCCTTCCCTAGGCGGTCGATAAATACTAATATCTTATTAAACCCTTAGTTATTAAGCGGGAAGTCTTTAAAATCTATAGCTAGGTGCTATATAAAGTAGCTAAGTACTAGTAATAGATAGAGGAATCCTTACTATTTCGTCTGCTTTAGATAAGAGTACTAGTAAGGGCGGTAATTACGAGTATATCGTTTTATATCCGATATAAGCCCTTTTTAGTAATAATAAGTAGAAATTATTTCGGCGGTCTTACGAGTATTTAGATAAGCGGAAGAGACTTAATTATAGACTTCGCTAATTAAACAGATATATAGCGGGGTATAGTATTATATGTATAGATAACTATTATAAAGTAGTAAGCTATTATTAATAGTATAGCTATTTCCTAGTATATTCCGTTTATTAGAGAATAATTCTTAGTTAAATTAGTATAGTTTCTCGATTAGATTAAAAGAGTTATATACGAGTTCTGATAGCGTATTAGTCCCTAGCGATATTAAGTATATATAACTGATTTGATCGATATAATATTTAGCTAGTTCCGCGTTAATCCTAGGGTCTAAGTAGTCTAGAGGTAATAAAACCTGAGATTTACTATCTTATTTCTATTATTCCTATATCCTTAGATCTTATTCCTTATAGCTAAAGATATTAGCTTTAGTATTATTTTTATTAAGTATATATATAATTTAGAAATTAAATTCGGAAAGGAATTCTATTTATATAGCTTACTTACTAGTTAGAACCTTAGTAGTTATAAAGTATTCTAAGGATCGATAATCTATATATACGCTAGTATAGTATTATAGAGATATGAGTTCTGATCTCTATTTCCGGAAAGACTTAATAATAGTATATAACTCCTTATTATAGATCTCTTAGTTTAGTTCGTATCTATTAAGAATATAGAAGTAGAATCTAATTAGATACTACTAGTTATCTTCGTATAATTAGAAGATAACTCTAGCTATTATACTATCGGAGGTATTAGTTTCTAGTTTAGTTTATAATTTAGAGTCGAAATAATATAGTTTCTGTACTAATAGTAGCTATTAACGTAAATCGTTAAAGGATTTCTTATAATCGTTAGTGAAATTCTATAGTACTATAGGCCTAGTGAGTATTAAGAGAGATTTAGTAATAAGACCGAAATTCCGAATAAATTAATAGTAGAAACTATAGAATCCTAAGAAAGATTTTATAGCTATTACTATTTCAGGGTACTTCTAGTCCACTAATAGTACTACTTTCTCAGGATCTAGCTGTCACGAACCAGTATAGTTCTTAGCACTAAAACCGTCCTGGCATCAGAATACTAATAGTACCACCTAGTAGTAAGTACTAGACAGGTTTTAGTACTAGAAAAGAGTTAGTACTATTAGAGGAAAAGTACTAATACAGTTATAGTATAAACCAGCGAGTAGTACTATATATCTACCTGTATTAAAGTAATAATAGTATTATAGCTATAGGTAATCCAGGATCACGTGATATACTAGACTACTAGACAGGTCGCGAGAGCTTACGCGCTCTGCAAGACAGTCTTATATAGCTAGTATAAAGGAATGAAGATTCTATATAAGACTAGTACTTCTGCTATTAGATAAGAGCTTCGTGCTTAAATTTATATAATAATTAATACTTACTTATAATATCTTAATTCTAATTAAGAACCGAACTTCTTATTTACTTTACTTTATAGCTAATACTAACTAACGAGCTTATATACTATGTACTAGTTAGAACTAGGAATATTATACTTTAAGTATCTTACTTAAAGTATTATTAGTAAGAATAAAATAGCTACTAAAGAAGGATCTATTATAAGAGAAAGCTCCTAGACTAGTAAGCTAGATAAGGTTAATAAGATCGATAAGAGTATACTACTTTATATAAACTTACCTAATACTTATTATAGGAATTATAATAAACTAAGATAGTTTATTCTCTAGTACTAGATATACCTCGCTTTTAATAGAAATAAGTTCGAAGCAGACTCTCTTAAAGTCCTATAGATCGCCTTATTCCTCTGCGATACTATAGCTTACTAGATTAAGCTAGCTCTAAGTAACTACTTAGTTAATTAATACTTATCTAAGGCCTATTCTATCGCTATAACTAAAAAAAGCTAAGTTATCTTTCGAACTCCTATAAGCTTTACTAATACTATTAAAGGAGTCTTTAGAGACCTTAATAAAAAGGAATAAGATAAGAAGTACTTACTCGGAATTCGATAATAAGGATCTATCTATAAATATACTACTAAGTTCTATCGATATTCTATATAATTAGACTAAACAGATAGTAGATTAAGAGCTTAATACTATCGAGGCCTTAAGGATTATATTAAGGATAAGCTCTCTAAGGCTAGTAAACTAGATACCTTAAAGGATTTAATCAGATTATTTACTACTATTAATAAACGAATCTAAGAATAAGCGAAAGAAAAAGAAGGATACTTTATACCTACTTACCTCCGGAAACCTTAATTTCTATAATAATATAATAAATATTAGGGGAATTTCTAACTTTACTTAAATAATAAATATAATTATTATAATCTAATAGAAATAAATAGAGTAAAAAGAGAAACTAAAAGCTAATCTGAGAAAGATAAACGTTAAGAGAAGGGCTTATACTATATATATAGTAAGCTAGAATACCTCGCTTATAATTATTCTTAGAAGAAGAAGTAAGAAGGAAAACCTTAGAATAAACTTAAGAGAGAATTCGGACTAGCTAAAAGAAAGCTAGATTAATAAGAAGCTTCTAGCGTAGAATAGACTTCGCAGGACTTTATAACTTATAAATCTAGCGAAAGATTCGAAGAGAACTTAGTTAAACTTCTGAATAAAGACTAAGAAAGCTAGAGTATTATAGATAAAAGAAACTATTTATATAATAACTTTCTATATAATAATAAAAACTAGACTCTTCGAAATCACGATAATAGAAGAAGAATATAAGTTTATAATAGAACTAAGTCCGATTTTATAGAGTATTATCGAACTTATAATATATCTAACCCGGGTATAGATTATATTATTACTTATCGCGATACTATTACTATTATATTCTAGGTTAATACTAAGGATATTAAGGAACGAATAGATTATTATATAACTAACCTCGAAGGAGAACCTAAACTAAAAGAGTTTAAATAACTAGATTAGTTTCTTCGGATAAAAGATACTTAAGCTATTACTAAGGAAATAAGAAGGGAATATTATTAGTAGAGAAGATAATACTCGTTAGAACTAGCTACTTATTAAAGAATAGTACTAGATCTGATTTAAAAGTAAGTTAATCTCTATTACTATATACTCTATACTCTAATTACTTACGAACCCGGCCTTAAGACTTAATTAGACGAAATAATAAGAAGAATTATTAAAGAAGCACGTAATTACTTTATAATAGAACTACTATACTTAGAGCTTATTACTACTAGAGAGTTCGATTAGTTAATCTTACTAGTTATAATAGATAATATTAAGATAAAAGCACTTATTAATTCAGAAGCTATAAGACGCTTTATAAACTCGGCCTTTATCGAGAAATAGAATATTCCTATTACTATTAACCCGAAACTATACTATTTTACTTTATTAGATAGAAAAAGCGCTGGATTAAATAGATAGATCTATAGAAGAATAAGAGGAATAAAGATAGTTATTAATAGATACGAAGAAACGCTTTATTTCGATATTATACTTATTAGATAATATAATATCGTATTAGGAATATTATAGCTATATAACTATAATCTTAGTATAAACTAGATAACTAAGAGAGTTATATTTAGTAACTATAAATATAAGCGTAGTTAATTAGCTAATAAACGAGAAGCTAGCGCTACCTTCTTAATAATAATACTAATAGACTCTAGCTAGTTAAGTCGAGTTCTTAGTTAAATAAAACTTAGGAATTATCTTAGCTAAATAGATAATATTCGGGAATAGCTACCCGAACTATATAAGAAGTTCTCGAAATTATTTAAGGATCCGCAGGATATAAGAGCTCTACTTAAGTATAAACCCTAGGATTATAAGATAAACTTTAAAGATAGATTTATACTTATCGTAGAGAAACTTCGCTATTATAACTATAATACTATAAGAATACTTAAGGAGTATTAGGAGTTAGATATAAAGAAAGAATAGATTCGGAAATCCAAGTTATTATACGCTATTAATATACTAGTAGTTAAGAAGGCAGGAGATCCTAAGAGAAGACTATATAGAGACTATCAGATAATTAATAATAGAACTATAAGAGATATATATCCTTTACTAAACGCGTAATACCTGCGGGATAAGCTAGCTAAAGTAAAGATATATACTAAGTTAGACTAATATAACGCGTTTAATTTAATCCGAATTAAAGAGGGATATAAGTAGAAGATTACTTTCGTATTACCCTTAGAGCTATAGGAATATATAATAATACTATTCAGCTTAACTAATACCTTAGCTACGTATTAAAGATAGAATAATAATATTCTTAAGGACTTTATTAGGAAATTCGCTATATATTACTTAGATAATATCCTAGTATACTTAGAGACTATTAAGTTATACTAGAGCTATATTACTTAAGTTATAGAAGTACTATATAAAGTAGATTCTAGACTAAAGATATCGAAATATAAATTCTTAGTTAAGTAAGTTACTTTTCTTAGTTAAGTAAATTACTTTTCTAAAGTATATTATTCGCTCTAGAGAAATAAGTATTAACTTAGAGAAAATTAAAGCTATAAAGGAATAGGAATCTCTAAAGAATATTAAGAATATATAGTTATAATTAGGTTTCGCTAACTTCTACTAATAGTTTATTAGAAACTATTCTAAGATTACCGAACTATTTACGAGCTTAATAAGAAAGAGCGTTCCTTTTACCTAGACTAGCTAATATAAGGAAGCTTTTTAGAGAATTAAGAAAGAATTTATAAAAGAACTAATCCTATATAGTTTTGATAAAGAAAAGGAAAGTATAATAGAAATAGACGCTTCTAATACTTATACTAATATAGTATACTTATAGCGAGATAATAAAGGATAACTATACTTAGTTACTTACTTTTCAGAGAAAATATCTCTAGCTAAATAGAATTATAATATCTATAAGAAAGAACTTATAGCGATTATTAAAGTATTTAAATACTAGAAATATACTTATAAGAAGCTAAGTTCCTAGTTATTGTTTATACTAACTATATAAATCTCCGAACTTTTATAACTACTAAAGTCTTAGATAATTATCGATTAGCCCGATAATCAGAGGAACTCGCTTCTTTTAATCTAGTTATTAAGTATATATAAAGAAAGGATAATATACGAGCAGATACTCTAAGTAGATTACTAAGTTATAAGAATAATAAAGTCTATAATAAGACTACTTTACTTAGATAGCTAGATAATAAAGATATAGTTACTAATATCTAAGAAGTTACTATAATTAAGTAAGAAATTAAGGGACCTTAGTATAATACCTTAAAGGAGGCCTAGAAGAAGGATAGAATATCCCTAGACGAGACTAAGGAACTTATTATAAGGAATATAATTAAGAATAGTATTATACGAGTTAATAGGAAAATTTAGCTTCTACTAAGCTTAATAGAAGTATATATTAAAGAATAATATAAGCTTCCCGCGTATAGATACTAAAGGATACGAAGAACGTATCTAAGGATTTTAAGAAACTACTAGTTAGAAGGACTCCGCTAAGTAGTTAAAGAAGTACTAGCTAACTATAATACTTATATTAGGAATAAGTCTTCTTAATATATACCTTATAAGTAGATAATTATAATACTAATACTACTAATATCTTGGAAATCGATATCATAGGACTTTATAGGGCTATTACTACTATCGAAGGACCTAGTCACGGGAGTTAGCTATAATATAATACTTATTATTATAGAGAGACTTACTAAGTATATAATCTTAGTACTAGTCTTATCTACTCTTATAGCCGAATACTTAGTATAAGTATACCTTAAGGAGGTAGTCTCTAAGTATAGAGTACCTGAAGAAATCATATCGGATCGAGATAAGTTATTTATATTAAAGTTCTAGAATACTTTAATAAGGTTCCTAAGGACTAAATGAAAACTATTAATAGCTTTCTATCTTTAGACTAATAAAGGAAATAAAAGAATAAACTAAGTAATTAAAATATACTTATACTATTATATTAATTATTAATAAAATAATTAAGTAGAACTACTACTATTAGTAGAATTCGTATATAATAGCTCGACTACGGAAGTAATAAAAGTTATATTATTCTTCGCGAATTATAGTTACGAACTTATCGCTTATAGAGAACTTAACTTAATAGTTAAGGATAATAATATAGCTTATATCTAGGTTAGGAATATCTAGGACTTTTATAAGGAACTTATAGAAGAACTCCGGTTTATAGTAGAGAAGAATACGTACTACTATAATAAAAATCGTAATTAGGAGCTAATACTATAGGAGGAGAATAGGGTTTACTTTCTACGAAAAAATATTAATATATAGAGACTAAGTAATAAGCTAGACTATAAGAAACTTAAATTATTTAAAATTAAATAAGTTAAAGGACTTTTAAATTATAAACTCTAGTTACTAGTTATAATAAAGAAGATATTCCTAATATTCTATATATCCTTATTAGAAAAAGCACTACTAAGAGTACTACTAGCCCCGAAGATATATACTAAACTAGTTAACCTACTTATAGAATATAATATAAAAGAACTACTAGACTATTAGTATAAACAAGGAATTATTAGATACTTAGTAAAATAGAAGAACTATCTATATTCGGAAAATATATAGGAACTTAAGTTAAGCTTTTACTACTTAGTATTATAAGCTAATTTCTATTAATAAAATCTAGATCTACTTAAAGCGAGTTAATAGAGTTAAAAGGAAGTTCGACTATTAGGTCGAATAAGAGGTCGATAGGGATATCAGAACTAGAGAGTTCTATACCTACTAACTTAGTATTATTAAGTACTCTCTCCTTTTCCTATTTCTCTTTTTTTTCCTTTTCTAGAGCTTTAAGAGTATCGAGCTTAGTTATCGAGTTCAGACTAATAATAATTATCTTTTATTACTATTCGTATAAGAAACGTTTCTATTTTTTTAACTTTATAATTCGCGTATAAAACTTAGCTATAGCTAAGTCTTTCTTATCCTCTAATTTTTCGATTTAGGAATTAAGACTTTCCTATTCGGAAGCTATAAGTATCCGGTTCCTTATATAAATATCGTAGGATTTATTTAGTTAAGCGTAATAACTATATCTAGTTAGTTTAAGATCGCGAGGTAATATATACTTTTTATATTCTCCTTTTTAATATCTAGTATATAGTATTATAATTTTATTACTTAATTCTATTTATCTTCTAAGTATAATATAATCGACTCGTTTAGTTAAGCGTTCAGGGGGTATAATAAAAGAAAGAGATAGCTATAAGTAGTTATTAATATTTCCTTAGGCGTACTTAAGCGTAGGAATATACTAAGATAGAAGAGAGATAGTATTACGAACTAGTATAGTTCTTAGCACTAAAACTATCCTAGCACTAGAATACTAATAGTACTACCTAGTAGTAAGTACTAGACGGGTTTTAGTACTAGAAAAGAGTTAGTACTATTAGAGGAAAGGCACTAATATAGTTATAGTATAAACTAGCGAGTAGTACTATATATCTACCTATATTAAAGTAATAATAGTATTATAGCTATAAGTAATCCAGGATCACGTGATATACTAGACTACTAGATAGGTCGCAAGAGCTTATATACTCTATAAGATAGTCTTATATAGCTAGTATAAGAGAACGAAGATTCTATATAAGACTAGCACTTCTACTATTAGATAGGAGCTTCGTGCTCAAATTCATATAGTAATTAATACTTACTTATAACGTCTTAATTCTAATTAAGAACCAAACTTCTTATTTACTTTACTTTATAGCTAACACTAACTAACGAGCCTGTACACCGCGTACTAGTCAGAACCAGGAACGTTACACTAGCTCGATTCTATTAGTAGTAATAATATATCCGAGGTATTTAGTCCGAGTAATATAAAACTCGCTTTTCTTAATATCTACTTAGAGTCCGGTATTTATTAAGTATTATAGTACTAATTTAATATATTCCTCGTGTTCTTAGAGCGTTTCCGAGTATATAAGGATATTATCTAAGTAAGCTATATAGAAGTTATCTAAATAGTCTAATAGTATATTATTCATATATCGTTAGTATATACTAAGTTCGTTATAGAGCTTAAAAAGTAGTACTTTATATTTATAAGATCTGAAACAAGTTCGGAAAGTAGTATATTCCTCTGATTCAGGGTTTATATAGATATAGTTAATTACTACCTAGATATCTAGTTTAGTAAAAATTACTACTTTAAATATATAAGTTAAGAGCTTATCGATCTTAAGTATTAGATATAAATCCTTTCGAGTGATCGTATTAAGATTACGATAGTCGATATAGAAGCGTAATCCTCTATCGGCCTTCTTAATAAATAGTATAAGTAATATAAAGGGACTTTAGCTAGATTCGATAAATCCCTTATCTAAGTTCTTTATAAAGTACTTCTTAGTCACTTATAGTTCGTCTATAGATTACTAATATAAGAGCGAATATATATTAAATAATAGTTCTTTTAGAATAATTTTATAATTATATAAGTAATATAGCAGAAGAATATTAGAATTCCGCTTAGAAAAAGCCTCCTTAAGAGTATAGTACTATTCCGATAGCTTTTTAGCTATAAGTCATTTAGTATCAGGATCCTTAGGGGAGTCGCTATTTAGATAATCTTATAAGAGGCAGTTTATCTTATAGATACTAGTAAAGAATAATTCAGAGCTTTTATATTTTATATTAAAGTAAAAAGCTATAGTTGTAACGCTTGCTCTAGAAAGGTCTTAAAACTATATAAGTAATAAGATCTCATATTATTATAAATATGAAGTAGTAAGAATCACTTAAGAATCTATAACTAAGGAGTGAAGAAGTAAAGAGAGAAGGGAAGTATATATATAAAAAGGGGCCTTTAAACTCTACTCGTGTAATCTCGCTTAGTAGTAAGTGTTTCTACTAATAGGGAGAAACCTCTAAACCTAACTAGTTATTATATTACTCCCTCTTCCGAAAAAAGCTCGCCCTCGAGCGTTAGTCTATTTCCTTATTACTATTAAGGTAGTTATAATTATTAATTCTATCGTAGAAAGCTTTCAGCTAATCAGGTAGTTTAGCAGGAGATCTAGCTTACGTTAAGTTATTAAGATAGAATTATTATAGCTTAGCAGGAGCGTATTTAACGTCTATAGAGTCGTATTATATGAGATCGACATCTTAATTTAACTAGGAAACTCAGTATAAGAGGCTATTGCGCTACTTATAGCACGTAAGTATATCTTCGATCTCTTATTTATTATTACTAGTGATATTAATAAGTAGTAGTAGTAGTAAGGTTTATCCTAGTAAGGGGTCGTTTAGATACTTCTATAGCTTAGTAGTAAGGAATACGTTATATACTTTTATACTAGTAGGGAGCTCTAGACGATAAGAGCTTCTGACCTTTTCAATTACACGGAAAGGTCTATTAGTTAGGAAGTCGAGTTTTTTACTAGGTCGAGTACTCGTAAAGTAGCGTATATCTAGCTAGATAAGGTTATCTATAGTAAAGTCGACTTTATAGCGTGAGTAATTATAAGATTAGGATATCTTAGCTTATATATATTAGAGGCTTAATTAAGCAGTAGTCTAAGTGTCGCGCAGATAATTAGCGTAATCTAGAGCTTATTAAGTATTCAACTTATTAGTAGGCGTAGTAGAGTTAGGTAAGTCTTTCTAATTCTAATTAACACAGGGTATATATCTATAAATAACTTTAAAGGGTAAGAGACCTCTAAGGGATTCGTAAGGGAGAGTTATCTAGGCGTAGTCTATAATAAGTAAGAATTCAAACTAGTTATCTTAATAGTAAGAGATAAAAGGTCGTAATCTACGTTAGAGATATTAGTTATAGATCTCTATTTAGCTATCTATTTGTAAGTAGTCTACTATAGAAAGCTATCTTTTAGTACTAAGAATCGTAATAATTATAATCTAAAAACAGGAAACGAATTAAGGCTCTCTATTAGAGGTAATTATTAATAGAGCTCCGAAATAGTAGTATACGTAGTATAAGTAAAGCTTTATAAGGTCGCG
>FJUW01000084.1:0-126078 GCA_900074885.1 Rhynchosporium graminicola
GAATTCTTACTTATTATAGACTACGCCTAGATAACTCTCCCTTACGAATCCCTTAGAGGTCTCTTACTCTTTAAAGTTATTTATAGATATATACCTTATATTAATTAGAATTAGAAAGACCTACCTAACTCTACTACGCTTACTAATAAGTTAAATACTTAGTAAGCTCTAGATTACACTAATCGCTTACGTAACGCTTAGACTACTACTTAATCTAGCCTCTAACGTATATAAGCTAAGATATCCTAATCTTATAATCGCTCACGCTATAAAGTCGACTTTACTATAGACGACTTTATTTAGCTAGATATACGCTACTTTACGAGTACTCGACCTAGTAAAAAACTCGACTTCCCGACTAATAGACCTTTCTATATAATTGAAAAAGTCAGAAGCTCTTATCGCTTAGAGCTCCCTACTAGTATAAAAGTATATAACGTATTCCCTGCTACTAAGCTACGGAAGTATCTAAACGACCCCTTACTAGGATAAACCTTACTGCTACTACTACTTATTAATATTACTAGTAACGATAAATAGGAGATCGAAGATATACTTACGTGCTATAAGTAGCGTAATAGCTTCTTATACTAAGTTTCCTAGTTAAATTAAGATATCGATCTTATATAGTATAACGCTATAGATATTAAATACGCTCCTGCTAAGCTATAATAATTCCACCTTAATAACTTAACATAAGCTAGACCTCCTGCTAGACTACCTAATTAGCTAAAAGCTTTCTATAATAGAATTAATAATTACGACTACCTTAATAGTAATAAGGAAATAGACTAACGCTCGAGGGCGAGCTTTTTTCGGAGGAGGGAGTAGTATAACGACTAGTTAGGTTTAGAGGTCTCTCCCTATTAGTAGAAATACTTACTACTAAGCGAGATTATACGAGTAGAGTTTAGGGGCCCTTTTTTATATATATACTTCCATTCTCTCTCTACTTCTTTACTCCTTAGTTATAGATTCTTAAGTGATTCTTACTACTTCATATTCATAGTAATATGAGGTCTTATTACTCAGGTAGTTTTGAGACCTTTCTAGAGTAAGCGTCACACTTATAGCGAACTTAATAATAGAGGAGATATAGCTAATATCGAGAATAATAGAGAAGAGGATTTAAGTAATAGTAAATAAATTCCTATTAATATTTATATATATACTAATTATAATAGATACCTCCTTATAGAAAAAAAATCGAACTATTATATTAGGCCTTAAATATTAAGGAGAGAATAATAGAGCTTTAAAAAGGAATATAGAGGCCTTAGAAATTGAAAATGCTCGTTTTCCGCAACTAGGTAAGTTATTAATCTATTAATTATAGAAATATATACTAATATCTTTATTATTATAGATTAAAAAATAAGATAATCTTCTATAGCTAATATACTTAAGAATTTCCTTAATATATAGCCTATTCTATTATTAGTTATATCTACTTCCGATAGTAGATCGTTCAAGAAGTATAAAAGTATATTACTTCTTAGCGAAGGAGAATTAGAGTGTATACGAAAGTACTTACGAATCTTCGATATATTCGTTAAAACTACGACGAAATTATAAGCCGAGAGATACCCGACTATATATTATCTAGTACCTGAAGTATATAAGATATATACTAGGCTAGAGACTATTAGAGACGAATATAATATAGTAAGTATCTCCTTTACTTATATAGCTTAAATACTAATATATACTTATAGGAACCTTTTACTTCTGCTATTAATAAAGGAATCGCTAAGCTTCGGAAGTATTATCCGATATCCGGTATTACTAAGTATAATAAAGCTTTATATATAAGCTTAATACTTAATCCTAGAATTAAAATAGAAAGATTAAGTCTATTAAAACTTAGTAAAAGAATTATAAGAAATATTAAGCGAAAGCTAAGAGAGGAATATAACTTATAAGTCTTTTACTCTCTAAAATATATATAAATACTAATATAAATAGTTTAAAAGCAGAAGCTAATATAGATCTCCTTATACTTAATAGGGAGATTATACCTCTAGATAAGGAAGATCTTAATATATTTATAAACGAAGAAGACGAAGAATTCGATAAATTAGATGTTTATCTAGAGGAAAGAAGATCTAATATTACTATAAGTAATTCTTAATCTATATATTTATCTTTTATACTAATATAATATAAAGGTTAAGCCTTTAGACTACTAGGCTATTAATAAAGATAAATACTTAATACTATCTTTATTAGTACAGAAATATCTTCAAATTCAAGCTACCTCCGCGCCTTCCGAAAGATTCTTTAGCTTAGGAGCTTTAATTATAAATAAGCTACGAAATAGGCTTAATAAAGACACTTTCGAGACTATTAGTCTATTAAAGAGCTAGGGTTTTATAATCGATATAGAGGAGAAACACGAGCTAGAGGAGATAGTAAATAACATAGAGAATTTCTTTAATATAGAGTAGCTATAGAGAGGAGGAGATATATAAGAAGATATAAGAATATAATAGAATTTTCTCTAATAAATCAAAAGTTAATCGATTAAATTATTAATTAACTCTAAATCTTAATCTAATTAAAGGTTAAAATTAGTTAATCTAATCTAATCTAATCTTAATCGATTTAATCGATTAAAAATCGATTAACTTGATTATTTTTTCGCACACTGGAAGCTAGCTACTAAGTGTATTGGAAGTTACTACTACGCTGCTTTCATATGATTTTGCAGCCGAAGTGTTCAGTCAACAGAGCAGATGATAGGACTATATATATTAGCCAGAAAAAAACTACGGGCTAGAGTTGAAAGTTCTTTGGAAGTAGTGAATAATAAACTCGACAGAAAGCAGGGGTTGATGAAGTGAAAGCAATAATAACCTCCAAATATATTATTACTAGAGTGTAGTGATTGCTGCCTCTACTTGATTCAACTATACGGAGTCTTTGAGCTGGGAATAGATTATTGAAAGATAAAAGTTAATCTGGAAGAATTACACTCCCGCCAGCTCATAGATCCTAGCACCAGTGTATATACCTATTCCTCTTACTCCTCTTCCGCTTCAAGCGAGTAAACCGAACAACAATGCCGTCCTCTTCCAATATTCTTTAGCAGCGCTATGAATCCTTTTCTTTGCCGCAGCATCAAGTTCTATCCTTTCCTCGACGTTTCCACTTAATTCGAAAAACCGGTCTCCTTCGGTCTCCGGGACATCAAAGGCGCTTTGTAAGAGGAGGATGTCGAAAAGAGTTTGGATGAGCACATCATTGCTCGTTTCCTCCGCCGCTGCCTTTTGTTTCTCCCAAGTCTCCTCGCCATTTACGGGCTCTTCGACTGCCTGAGCTTCGTCTTTGTCTACTGTCCCATCAATCTCCGATTTGGCCTCAATGTTAGCCTTGTTGAGTACCGCCTCTCTCCATTTCTCCGCAACAGCATCCCTCAGACTGTGCTTCAAGATAGCCACCGCCAGAGGACTCCACAAATCGCCTCCGACCTTCGCCATAGCAAGCGCCAAGTTATGCAGCAACTTGAACGTTCCAGGCGATGGCTGAACAGGCAATTCAGGAGTACCTTCCCACAACCCTCTACCTGCAACCTTCTTCCTCGAGCCCGTCTTATTAAAATCATTTACGGGCTTCGCAGATACTTCAGAGGTAAGCCTCTCATGCAGCGGCTTTACTAGTGGCATTCCAAAAGACTGTAGCGAGGCTGGTAACTCAGTGCGTATGTCCCGTATGATTCGGAGCAAATATACGGAGATCTGGCCAATCTGCTTGCTATCTTCATATGTCGTCAACAGTGCGGCAATTTTCTCGTGAAGCAGCTGATAAGCCTCTTCCAGACTGCTGTTCAACCGCTCTTGTAACATATCTGGGTCTTCGGTGCTGAGCAGTGTATTTCTTGATTCAACGCTCAGGTCATCCTCGATATCTTCGAGATCATCATCCCATCGCTGCTTTTTCAGCTGCGCGATTACGACGCTGATCTCGTCAACGAGGTGTCGCCAGGCCTGGTACCCGCGGAAGACACGCGATACGGCATCAGTACGGCCGTGAGTACGTGCTAGGACGGTTTGCTTGAAAAGTGATGCACCGTTATTTATTTCCATTTCCAGAAGGCTTGTATCCCAGAGACTTTCATGATGGTCTGTCACGCCCTCCCTCCATGCCCCAAGTGTGCCTTCGATCTCAGTGGACACGAGGTGCAACTTACTTACCCTTGAGTCGACAAGTGCGATGAGACGCTCGTTGATCACTTTGCGGAGCTCATCGAGGAGGATAGATGGATCGAAGCCTCTTGCCTTACCACCCTCCTTGGTCCATATCTCAAGGATGCGGGTACGAATAGTGACAACAGTCTTGAACTCGACCATATAAGCCAAACTCTTTGCCAATCCTTCTAACATAACCTCCGAAGCCCTCTTAGCCCAACCATTGAGCATCTCTACCGCTTGACTGCTTTCAAGATCATCATGTCGGATGTATGGAGTGAAGAACCGAATCTCATCCCCAAACCATTTCTCGCATACATCCAATCTGAGCCCTTCTATATTTATTAAGGAATTGTCCTTGAGCAAAGGCCTTGTTTTCAGACCTGCTAATGCTTCTGAAAGTCGTCGGGGAACCAAGGCTTGCACATCCAGTAGTGTCCTCGTATATAACTCCAATGCTCTCACCACCCCGGGACTGTCCGACTTTTGCTCCTCGTCATCGAACGCGAGAGCCATTATTTCGCCTCTGACGTGGAGGAAATGTCTTATTACATCCTTTGCGCCGGAACTTGTTGCTAGGCTGTGTGCAGAAAGTGCTTGTACCAGGTCCTCCCTGTCCCCGTGAACCGTCTCGATCGTCTTTTCAACAGCCCTGAGGAGTCTCCGCCGTAGCGTGCCGAGTTTCTTCTTCAATTCATCAACTGATGTCCTGTCCTCGAAACCCCTCTTCTCCGCAGACTCGCCCACACTCTTCACCAGCAATCGACTCAAGATCAGTACTTTTGCAGCCAGAACTAGATTCCTTCCTTTCTCAGACTTGTCACCAGTATCTGAATTCCCTCCTTTCTTCAACAACCTCCCGACAGTAACCGCGCACATCTCTAACACTTTCGTCCTCGCTGTCCAAGCCAAATCATCTCCTCTCCTCCCACCCCTCCCACCAGCAGCCAGTTTCGCAAGCCCACTCGCCTTGCCTGCCACAACACCTCTCCCGCAGCCTTTCCCGACCCGCCCGAGCTTTTCTTCTGCGTGTCCAATATTTTCTCTCATCTGCAGGATCGTCTCTGCTGTCCCAAGCAATTGCCTGTAGCTCCCCCCCACCAGAGTTCGTAGTCGCGCATTTTTCTCGTCGAGTTCGATAGTTAAGCTGCGATGGAATTGTCGAACTTGCGGAAGAGGGTATTTGAATGCTTCCGAGGCAGATGTGCAGGTTGAGGTGTCGAGGGTTTTGTTTGCTGCCATATTGGAGCTCGAGGGGCTCTTGGACTTAGATGTAGCTTGGACGACAGGCGAAAAGCCAGGACAAGAAATTACAGAAGCCTATCACTGAGCTCTCATCTGATTCGTCAGATCTTCTCCGGAAGTTGCATTAATCGCAAGTTGTGGTATGGTTGAGGTCAAAATGTGTCGGAGAGGCCACGACTTATTAGGTGGTAGCCTTCTGGAGAAGGCTGATGCAGGTGCTGAAGCGCGCTGGCTTCAGTACCTGCTTATAGCTGTACTGACAACACATGTCACCTTCCCCGCCCCAATGTTCAAGATTCACGCATGATTTCATCCGATACGGTTCCTGTCTCTAGAAATCATGGTAGATGACACAAGAGATCTGGGATATTCAAACATAAAATGCCCATGCTTGATATCAACAGAGACAATTGGGATCTGCCAGTACAGGACAGACAGAAATGCTGCTCTTCACTGGGATCGAAACCTTCGATTTCTTGCCTTTGAGGACAGCTTCATGGAGCCTCAGGAGGACAGGAAAGTAAAGGTGAATGGAATGTGGTTTATGTCATGATGCCTCCAAAAACTCGTCTTCCTGATCAACAGGATACTCTATAAACGCTGTTCACATTCGCGAAAAATCCTTCCACAACTGTCACAAGATTGCGCCGAACACATCCGATGAGATTAACATGTGATCTTGCTAATCGTTGGACTCGAAAAGGTTCCAAGAATCACTGTGACCAGTGTCTGTCGGGCAGTCTCGATGTATGCAATGATTGTGTTCTGTCTAAAATGCATTGCCTCTATCCAGATCACTACATAGGTGCTTCGAGGAAACTCCCATCTTCAAGTATGGCGACTGTGTACGTGTGAACGCAAGGCCATGCGGGGATTGTGAGAAAGTTCCACTGTCTCCGAATGGAGGGACCTCACCAGATTCCAGATCCTGCAATTCTAAAATGCTGAAGATGTCGGGGACAAATTTTCAAATTGTGATCATTCCATAGCGGTTTCTTACCGCTAGCCTTGACCGCAATATGAATGCGAAGGAACTTTATTCAAAAAGAAGGCGAATACTCTGTCAGTGATCTTGGGGGTAAAGTGAGGTCAAGACGAGCTCCAGAAGATATTATCACTCGGGCAGTGGCATTTACTGCTCAGATCGTAATACATTTCATCTACATTGGTCAAGTAAGTCAGATCCCTGGAATAAACTTCCTAATTCTGACTTTTGCTCAAGGAATATATCGACCAGGAGGACCCTGCAGATAAAAGAGCTCGGAAGCCTCGGACCACCGTGTTCCAAGACCCTCGAGAGCATCTTTACTTTCAGCTTTTAACGGAAGACATAGCACCTCATTTGATGGGAGTATTTGTGTCTGATCTTTGGAGCTACTCGGTTCTACAGGCATGTGAACGAGAATACTTCGATCAGATATGATACTGGCCCCAGAAATATCTCCATAAAAAGGCGAAGCCCGACTTTCTGAACTGAGAGAGATGATCTTCGTTCGGACACATCTTGTCATTTAATTATTTTCAGCAACACCCGTCTCTTTGATTAGACTTGAGCAAATGAACTATTGACAGGTTGTACTATTGTATCACATGAAGCAGAAAGTGCATCCGTATGTTAGGCAATATTGAATGCCTGGAGGGGTTTTTTGGGAATACTTCCCATTCTTTGCACTTTATTTTGCTGTCCCTAACCAGAATCTGCATAATCAAGAGCTCGCTCATCATCGCGATCACAGTACAGTTCATTGATAATACAATGGAGGAAAGGATTCCTTCAGACGGCAATCGCGATATCTATTGAGCAAAGTCGCTTCTTCTCAAGCCATCTGCCTGAATATCCCAGATGGGCTTCGCAAGCGAGACGAAGTCGACGCCGAAAGAATCGATGATACCTTGTATCTGCTCATCGTCGGTTTTAATCCTGGCCGCTCCCGTGCCGTCCTCTCCTCCGAATGTTGCATTCCACCAGACTTTTTTCCAAGCCTCGACTGCCATTTTCGCAGCCTCTGCATCTGGGTTGACATTTTTCGCAATGAGGTAGAAAGTCGACTTTATTGCATGCTTCTTGACTGGTTTGAATACCTCGATATCAGAGAACCGTGAGAATGTATAGAGCAGCTTCATGGACTCCGTACCCTCGATCCTGTGTAGTAGCATGATCATCGTTCCCCCTTTTCGGATGCGCTGCATTCCTAAGATAAGCTGAGAGATCGTAAGTCGAGTCGCTTCGGTTGCCTCCCGGTACTCAGGCCGATTGGGGGTTCGGAGAACTTGACCGTCGCATATGACAAGATCAAAATTCTGATCGTTGAACGGTCTCTCGGCACTAAACGAAGCGTACTCTGGATGTGTGAGGGGAACTACCTCTACGCCGAACTCCTTGGAGAATATGGTGATGTCTTTGTATATGACAGTGGATTTGGAAGACAACAAAAAGACCTCGTGACCTCCTTGGCTGGGAGGTAGAGTGATACCGCTGGCTTCTGCTCCTGGATTATACTTGAGAGCGCTGTATGTGTAGCCACCTGGAGCCATGCAAAGACCGAGGATTCTGAAATCGTCTCCATTCCGGTGGACCTGAGTGAACGCGCTAGTCTCCTTTTGCATCTCATCTCCAATCTCTTGCATCATTCGGTAGAATTTGATGCCTTGTTGCCCCGTGGCATCATCCGCTCTCTGTCTTCGCTTCTCGAAATGCTCATTTCCCTTGGGATTTGCCCATCCCTTTGCAAACTGTCAGCTCGTTGGTCCAGATTTATGAATCGGACCTCACCTTATCCTTCAATTCCATGAGTCTGGCGTAAACTGGTTCTGTCTGACGGAGATGGTTACAAAAAGCACGCATGGTTGATGGCTCCTCAGCTGCTTTGCTCCCGCCAAGTTCAATAGGAGTATGCATACTCTTGGTAGTGACGTGAGTCTACTAAGAGTATTTGTGTGATGTTTATGGATGAGGGTTACCAAGTTTGAAGGAAGCAGATTAAATAGGGATCGAAAGCCCGATTCACCATGCATCAGGAGGGAGTGTAGGGAAAACGCCAGAAGGTAAACAGAAAGAGAGTGTACGTTGCTCAGCATTCCAGCATGGAAGGAAATGTGGAAGGAGAACTATATCGATAGTGTACTTCTACACAACATTCCTTACATCTGAAGAATTGCAGAAACAAAAAGTCCATTACCTTTGTCAAGCATCCAATCTTTATGTTTCGGGAGGACTCATTTGCAGTATCAGGCTGAATCAGCAAGGATGTGTTGTTCCTACTCGGTCAACGATACGAAAGCGGCTACTCGCACTTGCCAACAAATTCGTGGTGAAGACAGTTCGCTATTTGTCATTGGAGCGCCTATCTTATGCCCTTTCAATATGTTGGCGATGCTATTCGTCAAAGTCCGGAAAGCCTCCCCATGACTCCCGCATGCTGTACCACCACATCGCATGGCCACAGGGCTCTGTTATCATGAGCCAGCAAGCTCGAATTTTACCTTGCATGCAATGCCTTGAATATTTTCCCCCACAGTCCTTCTTACAGAAGACTCCGCTGGGCGTATCGTGATGGTGGGCTTATTCAAGTTTTTCAGCGATATCGTGGATAGATTCCAATTTAGTTGATATATATGTTCATTTTCGTTCGTGAGATCGTATTTTTGATCAAAACTTCTCGGCAGCAGGTCTCATATCCAACTCATGACACCAAAGCTCAGGCTCCTGCTGAGAAAGCCACAAATATGTCTTTCCGACCGCATCGGCACTCATTTTCTTCCCAATCCTCTGATCCTCGCCATTCTTATCCTCGATAGAGCCATTAGCAATAGTATGCACAACGTGCACACCCTTAGCACTCATTTCCCTGGCCAGAGTCTGGGCCAATTGCCGAACACTAGATCTGCCAGCTCCATAGGCTGCGTACTCGGCATTGCACCTCAAAGCTCCAAGCGTACCCGTGAAAATCAAGGTACCCTTCTTCTCTCCCGTCTCGGACAGAGGCGCCTCGCCATGGTGTTCAAAGAATAACTTTAACGCCTCCTGAGAAAAAGTAAATGCCCCTCCGACATACTGCTCTAGACTTTGAGTAAATTCCTCATAGGTCTCGTCCATAAATGGTTTCTTGCTAGAGTGCTTCACTGAATAGACGGCCACTTTCAGCTTGAGATCTTTGAAGGATTGATGCGATTTGATGCTCTGGAATGCGGCCTTGAGATTGCTGGGCGACGTATCTGTAGGGAATGTCTCAACTACGCTGCCTGGGGATGTCTCTTTCAAGTTTGAGCGGACGCTGTTGAGATTTCCTTGACGACGGGCGAGGAGTGCTACGGCGAGATTACCGTGTTTTGGATGCGAAAGGATCCTAGCAATACCGGTTCCCTAGACAGAAGTTTAGTACTTGTGTAATTCCAGTTGAAGATTTACAGAATATTTATTGGAGAGGATGCAGATATTAATGCCTGGGATTATCATGATATCCAAGAGCTCATCTTCATATATCCTTCCTCCAAATACTTTGTGAAGACAACACAACTTACAGTGTTTGGACCAGCTCCAATGATGATTGCTAAACCTGAAGGAGGCATGATGACTTTTTCTTTGGTCTAATGTCTGGAAAATATGTTTGATCAAGAAGAATTGCTACTAAAGGGTTTTGAGAGAGTAATATATAAGAAAGCTCCAGATTCCTACGTCAGTTTGATGACGTTTAGTGCTATCGGATATCGTATTAAGTCCGAAGCTACTGTACAAGTATCGTAAAGCGGCGTTCGAACTAGCGGGTGAACCTCTCTCACTTTCGAACTCATCAACCTCGTCTCCTTTGAATCATAATAATCGCGCAATCATATCACAGCACACGAAACTATTCAAAGGGGATGAGGCAAGCACTGTAATGTCTTTCTTGTGTCTAATACTGATAGTATATGCAGACAGATGCGAGCAAAGCTGGATGACGATTGGTGCACAAGCTGCATATCCTGCCCAGTTCCACCAATTCCACCTGCGACAGTGCCTAAAAAGAGCAAATGAACAGCCAGAAACGCCTGGATATGAAGGTCAAAGCAGCGATGGGAGGCCTCAGGGGGTGCATTTTCTCTCAAAATGCATGAAGGGCCCTTCCCAGAAGTTTGGGCAATCAGAAGTGGTTTGGGGGAGGGAGACCAGGGGTAGGAGGCGGAGGGTGAGCGGGCATTGGTCCAGCGCTGAAAACGGTGACATTTCCAGAACCTCCAGCCTCCTTCTTCTGTCTCTCAGCGATCTTTCTCTGCTCATTCGCAATACGGAGCCGCTGAGCACGAGCCGCGATTGGGTCGAAGACTCGTGGTGAAGTTGAGTCCGCACGGATGGACTCCCCATTCAACTTTCGCTCCGCCGAGGTACGACGAGCAAGACGGATCTCCTCGCTGCTATCATCTGGATCGGTCAACCTAGGAACAATACGAGCAGCTGTATGGGTAGGGTCAAGTCCGATGGCAGCAGTTGCAGAGTGGGTATCGTTGGTATCATCTTCTGCAATTGGATTGGAGGATTTCAGAAGAAGAGGAGCAATGCTGCCTTCAGCTTCGGCGTGTCTATGCTCGATCTCGATAGCGCTGAGCTCATCTTCGATTGCTTGTAGTGCGTCAAGTTGGGCTGAATCGACATCTGTGGAGCTGTGCGTGCGAGCGTCGTCGAATTGTCCAGTGGTGCTTGATCTGGTGTCAGGTCGATTGAGATCCTTCTTGACGATGCTGAGTGGCCCAGGGCTCAGAGGAAGGGCTCCCGACATCATCGCAGGTGTGCCACTTCCAGGTCGAGCAGATCGGGGTAGTCTCATTGAGGCGCTAGGAGTGGTTCGCATACTCTCTAGCAAAGATCCCGAAATGCTGGCTGGACGAGCAGGTATTTTCGGAGCCATGTTCGATGGGCTTTCGATGTTTGGTTGTGGAGCTGTCATGACGTCCATCTCGGTGACGTTGACCTGACGGAGAGGTGATGAGACTGCTGGTCGAGCGGGGTTCCACAAACTCCTTCGGTATGCAGCAGCGCTTCGCCGATCAGCTTCATCTTGAGCTCTATGGGCTGACATCCTGTGTACCCCAAACCATGTAATGACGCCAGCGATTGGGGCGATAACTGCGCAGAGGATGATGAGGATCTTTGAGGGGTCGTTCGAGGGGCCGGTTGGTTGGGCGTTAGAAGTCGACGTCGGAGGTACCGATGCCCCAGGTTTTGTGGTAGTGGAGGTATTCGGGGTCGCAGGTGATTCTCCCGACGTGAAGGAAGGTGATGCGCCTTTGGTAGGTTGCAGAGAGCCGGAAACCCTGACAGTTTTCTCACGGGTAGATATGGTGATGAAAGTGCTGGAAAGGAATGAGAAGTCAGCTATACACTCAGACTCACTCCACGGTCATCCGTCCAGCTCAACTTACTTGACGAAGGTATCTGGGGGCCCAGGATCTTTCGTGATCGTTGTTAAAGTCACGATGCCAGAGGCATCCGAAGTAACGAAGACGACCACACTGGTTTCATATGATCTTGTCACACTCGCTACTGTCGTTACGGTCACGAGAATGACGTCTGCCGACTCTGCTAACTGAAGAGGCTGGGCGTTGGGCAACAGGTCTTGGGCGGTCGCGAGCCAAAGGGCAGCAAGAAGCACGAGAAGCACGTTGAAGAGCTTCATGCTGGCGATTTTACTGAGCGAGATGGGATTTGCTATGCTGATTGAATGAGGGTTGTTGGTGTGGGGAGAGTTGCGGGATTAGAGTGGAAAAGCTGCAGCTTGCGAGGCTGGCCTCATCAAATATACAGTGTCAACACGGACCCACTCTCCTCTAACTGCGCTCCCCCCTAGCTGCTTGCGGAGGACCTTAACAGGCAGATTTGGAGCTGATGCTGTAAGGTGTAGGTAGCGACTGGAGTAGGGGAATATACCTCTTCTATATCTTTTATTCCATATGCAGAGCTCGAGAATCAAAGGGCTGAAGGACCAGAGTACGGATCTGGACAGAACTATGAGTCAAATCGTCTTCGGTAAATGGAGCACTGTCTAAGTTTATTTCAAAGTCGCTAGTTATTTCTAAAGTCACATAAGATTCACAGGACGTCATTAACGTGATAGTTCGATATCATATAACGTTCTGATGACTGTAGTATTGATCGTCTGAAACGGAATTGGCTAGGTATCACTTAAACCCGTAAGTCGGTTCCAAACTCACAAAAATTTCATAGGATAGTATTTAGAGGAGTAATATGATTGATTAAGTATTTCGATAACGTTACTAATGGTGCTCTGAGAAAGCGAGTATAACGAGTGGTCATGACCGCTTCGCAGGAGACGACTTTTACGATTAAAAGATACTAGCTCCGAAGGGACAATACCATTACAGAAAGTAGGAGGAAGTGTTGACTTCCCGGGAGTTGTTACTGATGGACATTTGGGTAAAGGTCTTCAAAGTCGACTTAAGCTCCTATCAAATACTTAAGAACGAGATCTGAATATCTCCCAGCATATTCAGGACGATCAATTGGAAACAAGAAACTCACCCTGCCAAGACTCAGGGTTCTGGCATAAGATGGGCCTCGTTCATTTGCAGCCACGAAGCTGCGTTCTAGCTACAGCAGACGCGTCTGGATGGATACAAAAAATTATGGATTTGGTTTAGGGTGTCTATATACATGCGCATTGTTATTATCTAGCACATGCTGGGGCGGGATTTACTTTGTCACCCTTTAAAGGGTAGGTCCTCTGATCTCAGGCCCAGCTTATTATGTTCGAGAATTTGGACTAACGTCACAGGACTCAGGAGAGAATAGGGCCATAAGTGAATAGCAACCTAGTAAAAGATTTATCGCTCGTTTGCATTGCTTTAGACTAAAGATAGAGGATTCATATCTGATCTCAGAATAAAATTCAATGACGGGCAGGAAGTAAATTATCATATACGTAGAAAGTAATGACGCAATAAGAGCAACATTCTCTTGTGCTAGTAGAGATATGAGTTTATTACTAAAATGTGCGCACGCTGTATTTGATTACGTGTCGCATTGCGTAATCAATGAGAAATGTTATTATTACGAGGCTGTGCAGCCTGTGATTGAAAGACAGTATACAGGTCAAAGAACTTTAGGAGCGAATAAATTTTAATCATTTCACCTTCAAGTGCAAGAGAGAAAAAATCAAGATCGGTTTAATATCAGTTCGAGAACAACCCCTAGATAATTTCAAATGCTAAGGATCGCGTTCTAGGCGGTCCTTAGAGTCTTGTTTACAGATTCGAATAAGCGAGATTTACAAATTCGAATAAGCGAAACATTCGGTTAGCGTGCCAAGACTGTGAGTACTTGCACTTGTGATATGAACCCACTAATCAAAATGAGCAGGTTTTTATCATCTAGCTGCGCAAAAGAGATGGCCTCTCTTTCGAGGATCCTAGATATTTATATTATTATTGCAAGTCTTTTTTTCGCGTCTTCAACTTTTTTATAAGGAATAACAGGGTATAAGCAAGGTTTTTTTTTGGCATTTTCATCAGGACGACTTCAGAACCTGGTATTGTCAATCGAGTCAGAAGTCACAGCTACCATGCGCAGGATATAGAATTGCTTAGATTCAAACTCTCAAGACAACTAACTGAGTGTGTCTTTTTGTGGCTACGATCTACTGAGTATTCGCTAGGATTATTTTGCTACCCTTGGGTGATGAAGACAGACGGCAGGCAGGCCCATCTGGAGTTAGACAAGACCGATATCCAACAATATCCTGCTTCAAGGCCCAATTATATAGCTGGTAGAGACTCAGAATATAATGGGTTCCTCGATACTGATCTCTACCTCTCGACACATCCATGGGATTTTTTGCACGTATCTTTATATCCTAATGGCATTCGTTAGCTGAGGAGCCTAGGTAGGCACCCGTTTACTTATTAAGGCCCTAATTAAATACTAACTTAGTAAAACATTCTTGGACTGACTATGCTTATACTCTTTCTCCCCTTATCTTACCTCTACTTACCTCAGCTCACCCAGTACTGCCGACAAAGCAGTCCTGCTTATCTTTTCCGAATAACGACAGGTTTAAGGGTATACCTGTCGAATTACTCGTCGAAAACTAATCCTTACCTATATTAATAAGGTCTAAAGGCTTCAATAGGCTATCGAGCACGAGAATTGGACTGAAGATCAGTAATTTTCGATCTATTAGAGTAATAAGACTTAGGTATAACCTAGGAGGTATATGAAGGACTAGATTACTCGAAAGATAAGAGAAGAAGAGCTCTTTCACGACAATTACGTAGCTGATCGATATCAAAAGAAGATCGGGTAGATATTTTAGGGGACGATTTCGAGGAGGTACGGCTATTATAAAGAGGTATTTTAGGAGAAAGACTAGGAGATGATAAATACCGGTTCGTACTCAGGTATTCTAATACTGAAGATTTAAGAGATACTCGAGGAGTTTCCAGACCTTGAATTTCAATAAGATAACGCTAAAGGTCACGCTACTACGTTTACTCGTGAGGTATTCGAAGCTATTAGAATTAAGCCTATCTACTAGCCTCTAAATAGTCCCGACTTGAATCCTATCGAGATAATTTAGGATGAAATAAAGGATTAGATCGAAAGAAAATATCCAGAGGTATATAATTCGTATAAACGTCTACGAGGAGTAGTATAGGAAGCCTAGGAAGCAGTTATATACGATAGAATTAAGGAATTAATTCGTGAAATACTACGAAGATATAAGGCAGTAATAGAAGCATAGGGAGGCTATATAAAGTACTAGGGAATTTATATAAAGTAGTATTACTAAGATCTATAAAGCATAAGGCTAGTAGGGGCCTAGCGCTCAGACTATAATTGTTGATTAATTCCCCTAAGTACGAAGTACTAGCAGTAATTATCCACACACTCAATTGCTATTCGCTATTAGGCGGACCATATAGTTGCCACGCCTACCGGAGACAGTGTCCACTAAAAATAAGGATTAAGATAAGGGAGCAGATAAGCATAAATAGATAGTCCTACTTCAGTATACTTAAAGTATAAGATAATCTTCTTAAAGCTGACTCGTAGAGTGATCCAAAGCATAAAGTATGCACGGACGCCGAATCTATGTTCAATATTGCATATACGAAGTAACGTCGGAGTCCAAAATTTACTGTACAGCTGTGAATTAAGTTTCGACCTAGTACTTCAGTTCCTTCAAATCATTTGAGGAAAGAAGTCTTAATTAGCCGCTGTTTAGGACCCTCTGTAGATGTGTGAGGTTCGCCACTCGTTTTCTCCTTAGGTCTGAATCTAACAGGGCTTATATCAAAAATCGATTCTAGCCAGATATGCCCTGCAAACCTACTGTGGATAGATTCAGATCCACGGAGAAAGCGAGTACTAAAGCCTACAAAAGGCTATCCATTGCGCTGCGACTAAAAGTGCATTTTTCGGGCCAGATCAGCCGTTGATCCGATAGGCACATCAGAAACCGGCTGTTCTGTTTACATTGTAAACAACTACTACTAGGACCTATGTTTTTACTTGTTGAACACACAATTTCAATTCATCTAGAACAGGTTCATTTTTTGGATATTTCATGAGAATTGACTGACTATTGACTCTCTCATCGGAGATCTAGCCTTGTCATTGGCCGATCTTAAGCGACGTGATTAGATCATCAGCAGTCAAAATGCCACAGACGTAGCTCTCCGGAAGGCATCGTGACAACCGGCACCTGGAATCTCCCCTGAAAAAAGTGCCGATCATTGTCCCAATCTCTGGTAGATAATCACACTGTCACATCCTAACAAGTAGATTGTTACTACTCGTAGCCCAAGGATAGGAACCAAAATTCTCAACTCGCTTAATTTATTGTAGATAAAGCAACATCCGAATTTCGGGGTAAATAAGGATCATGCGGGTAAGGTTTTAACAATCACTACCTTGAGCTTCACAATGGAAAAATCGATAGCTAAGTGTTTCAGCACTCCAAATGACAGATTGGGGCGAATGCCCCACCTACTTGAAAAACAGATCGTGGGCGACTAAGTGTGTAAAGATGGGGATCGTAGCCCATCACTTGCTTTGCGGAAAGTGGTTCTTCACGTAAATCGATCAACCATGAAATTTCTTCTCCATAAGCATTGACTCTTTTTTTTCCTCGCTCTCGTAGCCTCATCCCAGGCTGGCCTCCGCTTTGGATTTCCAACCATCGGCATTGAGAGGCTTGATCCTTTTATCGAGCCAGGAAATGTTCCTTCCGCCCACGTTCATCGGATTGTTGGTGGAAACAGCTTTCATTTCCAACGATGTGCTCTGGTGAAAAGAATGACATTTCTGATACCGCTATTTGCACATCGTGCTTCTTTCCTGGGGACTTCTCCAACAACTGGACAGTAGTGCTACACTTAAGGGCCCAAAATGGCACCTGCAAATGTGTACCAATCTTTGCGAACGCTCAGCTTGAGGAGTCGATTGATGGCATGACCATCTACAACACTCGGAAGGACTTCAACTTGAATGGGAGTAAGAAGATCATCAGTTCCCCACTAGTATGCTACCTACCACGAACAATGCTCTCAGAACTGACCGATATAGGGTTTGCGTATGACGGTTGGTAAGCCCACCATCAACACCAAGGCCGTGCGAATGTTCTAGCATACACTTGCCTCCAGACTGTCCTGACTCGAGGCGTAGAAACAGTCGCTATCCTACCAAAGCATGTCTGACTGGCACCATAGTGATTTACCACCTACCTTTGTAATAATTTTCAGAGATCCGACAAATACCTTCTGCTGGCGCTTTCAGATGCTGGGAGGGTAAGATTGCTGACAGCCCCGACCATCAGGCTCACATGGTATGAAATGGAAATGCCTCAAAATGTCGTCTTTTTCGAGGTCCTAAGAATTCTTTCAAGACATTTCTAATCTCTCTCCCAAGACACTTCGTCAGACAACTTCGAAAAACAATGTGCTAATCAACAATCCGTATAGCTCAGCACGCCCTAGAACGGGTTTTATAGAGGTCGGAGCCAGCTCAGCGTCCCATGCAGTTCGTATGCCACAGCTTGCATACGAAGCCATGTAGGGCACCACAAAGTTCAACGATAAGTCATTGTAGCCAACCGATGATTCCCAGCCATTCTTCGCAAGTTCTTTCCACTGCTATCAAGAGCCAAATAATATGATCATCATGCTGAAATAAGAAAAGTGGAGTATAGAGACGTCTCGGGATATTGAACTCATTGTGATTACGTCTTCGGCTGGAAAGGAATTCGCTGCAGAAAGCTTGGGAGTCAAAATGCATGTTTCAAGCTTGTGGCAATGGCAAGCCTCTTCTAAGCCAGAATGCTGCTGCGACCAATACGTGTAGGGTCAAGGCGAAAGTCACCGAAGCAATTTATGGATGTGTATTGTCCTTTGTCTTGGGAGGAAAATCCTTCCTAACACAAAATTTTGCAGGACTCATCGCTCTCCCGGGTAGAGTGATGTAAATGGAGATCCCGGAGCCTGCGAGTACGCTTCCTGACGATGGTTTGAACTGTCTACTACCGAGGCGAGGTTCTTGGCGGGATTTTTTAAGCTTTCGATGTGTACTGTAAATGAATCATACATTCATATGTTTGTCACGATCAATTGCAAATTATGGTTATCCTTCGAGGTTTGGTGTGAGGAGTTAGCTCAATTGTTCTCGAGGAATAACAATCAAACCTGGGAGCTGGAATGGCATACAATGCGTGGGTTACCGTGATGGCGTAAACTGTACGCAAGACAAACAAGGAGCCTCAGGCTCCGGCAAAATATCTGCGAGCATTACATAAGTGTTTAAATCTGCAGTTAGGACGATTGGACTGTTCAATATCGTAGCTGACATGTGAGTTATGATCAGTGTGCCACCTTCAATCAGAACCGTGGAGGGTACAAAAACTTACGAGATATCTGAAGGTAATGGATACTATAGACGGTTTTTGCGAGATGCGCTTCTACTCGATTTTCGCATGAGACCAAGGATGTTCTCTGGTGTAGGTTCCTATAAGAAAGAAGTGGTCTCCCCGAGCTTTGTGGCAACGGAAGATCCGCGGGATGAGAATATGTCGGTTTCTCTCTCATGTGATTGTGACACATCCGCCACTGAAATGCGACAACATCAATTCGCAAACTTACCGCAGTAGCAGCAATAGACTGGCTGCGTTTAGTTTCGAGAGGATGACTTGAAAGCAAGATCCATTCCCAGACTGGAGGGTAAGCCAACCGGTAGAGCGACATGTAAACCATCATCAGCGCTTTCGTCCTGCCGTAAGATAATATGGAATGACTCCCCAAATCGAGCTGTCAGAATTAAGGGGGAGGGTAGGGAAGTAGCAGATTCGTCTGTTGCGCTGTCCATGTATCGTATTTGATGATCCAATCATGCCTGTTCCCGACATTAGTCCACAACGCCGTGCGACACAACTTGCATGTGTGGTAATCTTGCTAGTACGTGCGACTTCGCAGGATTTGTGTCTGGTGGTCTGAATGCGACTCCACCATGAAATTATATGGATATTACCCACTATAAAGAGTTCCAAAGTGCACGATATGATCTCATTCGTGAAGATCTTATCGCCGCGGACCACACAAAACCCCTTTTTCTTCGCCATCTTTCTCCATTGTCAGACCTACTCGACTTTTTGGGTGTCGAATATAGATTGATGAAGTATTTCTCTCCTTAGTGGGCCGTAGTTCTGGGAACGTTGGCTTCAGGCATGGTCATGTGTGTCAATATCATGACAGCTATCCGGCCCTGTCGCATAAGCTTTGGGGCGTTCCATGTGGTGTCGCCCCCCGCCTTCTTTGGCATACTAAAACCTATCGTGTCCTGTGAAAGCCTGTCAAACCCACCGAGTCGGCCAATTGTATGATTATCCCAAGCTTCTAGTCCGAACTCGGTTGCAATGAAGCGATTCTGCCAGACAATAGTGCCCTTGATATGTTTCGGGATTTCGATTCGCACGAACTTTCGCGAGTGTGCTTCGAGAACGAATCGGATTCTTTGTTCGGGTCCAAACAACATGACTGCTCAGATGAGATCTGCATCGTAACGTCACCGTAAAAGGCCATATCTACTTGTAGCTAGAGCTTCGATGTTGAGGGAAGTTCGTTAATTATGACGGTTGACTGAATCCTAAACCTGATCTGGAACCTGGGGAAGGATGGGGACATGTCCAGGAAGTGTCCTTGCCAACACACCTTCCGAAGAGGGACCCGCTGCAGCCATGCTACTTAGTATTCAAAAAGAAGGTTCTTCCCCTCGTCTAGGAATCTTGTCCTGCTTGGTATTGCTTGAACGTTGTTTGGCTTCAGCCTTTACTGCCAGGACTAAAGAGGAATACGAAACCTTGTGAACGAACCCACAGGTCATATTGTCGCTGAAATCAGACTTCGTAGTCAAAATGTCCTCACCACAGAATATGATGGACGTCGAGAAAGGACATGTTCCAGGAAATCAAAGTTCCTGGAGTAGCGATCACACCCCTCGAGATACAGCAATGAGTACTGTGGCAGATGAGCGCAAAGCTCCATGGAAGACTCGATTCGTGGATAGTTTCAGGCGAGATCCAAACGCTGCAGTCACCAAGACTCCACTGGGCAATCACAAAGGCGAATATGATCATGAAGCTGCTGCACAAGCCACTGCCAACACGACATTATCCCGTCAGTTGAAGGGCCGCCACATGCAGATGATTGCGATTGGCGGAAGTATAGGTAAGTCTGCTGTTTTACAACCAGTCCACATAGACTGGCGATAAGTAGCCACGTTCTGACCAGCCGAAAGGAACCGGCCTGTTCGTAACGTCGGGCGCTGCACTTTCGACAGGAGGTCCAGCATCACTCATCATTGCTTTTGGAATCATTGGCATCATGATATTCTGTACGGTACAGGCACTTGGAGAAATGGCTGTTGTCTTCCCTGTCGCTGGATCTTTCTCCGCATACTCGACTCGCTTCCTTGATCCAGCCTGGGGATTTGCAATGGGATGGAAGTGAGTCTTCAATATTCGTTATTGGAGCACGAAGAAGTTCCCTAACATGTCTTAGCTACGCCGTACAGTGGCTCGTCGTCTTACCGTTGGAAATTGTAGCTGCATCCATTACACTTCAATACTGGCCAGGCGCTTCAGATACCAACGCAGCCGCATGGGTAACAATTTTCCTTGTTGTGATCGTCGCTATCAACTTTTTCGGCGTACGTGGATATGGAGAGGCAGAATTTGTCTTCGCCATTATCAAAATCACCGCTGTAATTGGCTTCATCATTCTTGGGATCATTCTAAATTGTGGTGGAGGTCCTAATGGAGGCTACCTTGGTGGTCGATTCTGGGACAGCAACTCTGTTCCAGCAGACTATGCGGGATATGTCAAGAATGGCCAACCTGCTGGAAGCATTGCGTCCGGAGCGTTCAACCATGGATTTAAGGGTCTCTGCTCCGTGTTCGTCACAGCCGCTTTCTCATTCGCTGGGACAGAACTGGTTGGGTTGGCAGCTGCAGAAGCAGAAAATCCACGGAAGGTTCTCCCGACAGCCATCAAGCAGGTCTTCTGGCGTATTTGTTTATTCTATATGGTTTCTCTCACTATCGTGAGCGTATTGGTACCTTATGGAGATGCAAGGTTGCTGGGTGCGGACGGAGGTGGAGCAAAAGCCTCCCCTTTTGTCATCGCCATCAATAATGCAGGAATTTCCGGACTTCCGAGTGTCATGAACGTCGTCATCTTGATCGCTGTACTTTCAGTCGGAAATTCTTCGATTTATGGGTCCTCTCGAACTCTGTGTGCACTAGCAGAACAAGGCCAAGCTCCCAAGATATTTGCTTACATTGATCGCAAGGGTCGACCATTGGTAGCCATTTGTGCCGCTTCAGCACTTGGTCTCCTTTGCTATGTCGTAGCCGGTGGAGCAGAAACGGCAAACACAGCTTTGAATTGGCTCTACTCACTGTCTGGACTTTCATCCATTTTCACCTGGGGGTCAATCTGTCTAGCACACATCAGGTTCAGAGCTGCTTGGAAGAAACAAGGTCACACATTGGATGAGCTCGCCTTCACCTCACAAGCTGGTGTTATTGGATCCTGGATTGGATTCGTTCTGAACTGCCTCGTGCTCATCGCTCAGTTCTGGACAGCCATTTGGCCCGTGGGATACGCCAGCCTCAGTCCTACTGGTGTTGCCAAGAACTTCTTCCTTGCCTATTTGGCAGCACCTGTGGTCATCGTCTTTTATGTTCCGTACAAGATCTACTATAGGACTCCTTTCATGAGATCGGCCACTATTGATTTGAAGACTGGAAGACGGGAACTGGATACCCCATTGTTGATCCAGCAGGAGAGGGAGGAGCTTGCTAGGCTGCCAAAGTGGAAGAGGATTTACAAGATCTTCTGCTAGATTTTGACTGCTTCAGCTTCAATGACATGCTCTTTGTTTCTCAAACCAAGGTGTTCTACGCATGTATATAAAGCAAAGAAGTAAACATGGCCTGAGAAATAGTATTCAAGACAGAATACGCATTTTCAAATCGTCAGAGAGGATGAATCTCGCCACAGCTGACAATCTGATATTGTGCTTAAATACAGCTGAGAACAAAGTTGTGACTCCTTGGTCCAGTCTCACTTGAAAAAAATAACATCGCTCTTAACCTCTGCGATAGTATCACGAGGACAATTGTGCTTCACCGCTCGCCACACATACATTCATTGACTCTAAAATCTATATTATATTGAGCTATTTGTGGATCCCCCTTTTATCTTTTTCTGGTCACGTGAAACGCCCTGATTGGCTGCATCTAAGCGTGACGCGCCTTGGCGGGTGCACGGCCGAAAAGGAGGAACATCAAAATCTGGCTCGATACGCCAGTATACTCGCACGCACTATTAATTAGAGTAATATAATATATATTAAGCTAGGCTAACTCTAAGGGGGTTATAAAAATTACTATAAGAGTTTTAAAAGAGACTTAATAAGTATAATAGTATTATAATAAGAAAGATATAAGTAGAATAATAAGTATAATAGTATTATAATAAGAAAGATATAAGTTATATTATAGATATATAAGTAAAGTATCTATATATATATATATATATATATTGAAAGAGTTATAAAAGAGTAAAAGTAAAAGATATTCCTTAAGATTAGTTATTATATTAAATACTAAAGTATTTTAATTATTTAAGGGAAATTTATAAAGAAAGTAATGATTTACTAATATAAATAATAGAGATGTTTATAAAAGTAATAAGAGTAATAAGAGTAATAAGAGTAATAAGAGTAATAAGAGTAATAAGAGTAATAAGAGTAATAAGAGTAATAAGAGTAATAAGAGTAGTAAGAGTAATAAGAGTAATAAGAGTAATAAAGAGTAGTAAAAATATTATACTTAAGAATATTTTTTAATAATATTTAAAGATATAAGAATATTTCAATATATAACTTTTATTATAATCTAATATAATATTAATATACAAGAGTAAAGTTATTAATAGTTAGAGTAATATAATCTTAAGTATTATAAGTTATATATATTTCGAATATTCCTTGATATTAGCGCTATTATACTATTACGCTATTACTATTATATTATTATATTATTACGATTTTATACTAATATACTATTATGCTTTTAAGGTATTATACTATTATACTATTACGTTATTACTATNAAAGGAGTCTGCACCTTCTATATATATAAGGAGGGTATACCTAAGGCACTGATACTGGCCCGTATCTGCTACGTATACTATGCGCCGTCATATTACCCCCTTCCAAGATAAAAGCTCGCCCTCGAGCCTTGAAGAATCGAAGTAACTAAGGAAATAAAGTAAGTATAAAACGTAATTAAATATTAAGATAACCTTCTAAATTTCTATTAAACCGAAACCGTAGATACTAATTCAGTACCGAGATTATCTCTTCTGTAGAGGGAAACGCAATCTCCGAGAGATACTATAGTTCTAAGTAACCTCTTATAAGGCTAGAAATAGAGCTCTAGACTAGCGCTTTACGGGTACGCGTAGTTAGGTATTAGTCTGAATTAACTTCTAATCAGTCCTGAATAGAAGCACGCTATTAGCTGAAAGATAGATTAATCCCTATATTAAGATTATCGATACTTTCAGTTAGTTACGACTTACTAGAGGTTCGTAAATTATTAATTAAAGAGCGTTTAAGGGTAGGTTCTATTAGTAATTATAATACCGAGTTTTACTGAATAAGCGAGGCTAAGCGAGTGATTAAAACACTTAAAGGTTACGAAAGAAACGAAGGTCTAAATCGAATTCTAAAGAAGCTAAAAGATTAAGGAAAGTTAGATATCTTCGTTAAATAGATATAGAAAGTATTAAATTAAAGGTCCTAGTAAAGGGAGATCGATTCTGCCGAGAGGGGCTAAATTATACCGGGGTATAGGGATTACGAGTCGAATTCCGATAATTTCCGCTAAGATAATAAGCTATTTCGTCCTAGCTTAAAAGTAAGGTTTTTCGCTATTAAAGCTACTTTCGGAAGGTTAAAGTCAGGTAAGAGGTTAATAAATATTAAGGCTTATAGGGAAGTTTCTATGATAGCGTATAATATACGTGGCAGATACGGGCCAGTATCGGTGCCTTAGGTATACCCTCCTTGTATATATAGAAGGTGCAGACTCCTTTAGAGTTCTATATCTTTCTATTTCCTTTATACTAGACTATATAAGATCGCTCTTAGCTTTCCTACTTATTTATTCTTACTTATATACTACCTTAAGTCTTATATTATTATATTAAATAGAAAGATTAAGACTACTAAGGATAGTATTAAATAATATCTTACTTAGAAAACTCGATTTATACGTACGACTACTAAGGAGCTCTTCGCTAAGTTATCTCTACTTACTTTAGATTTTCGGAATTATACGGAAATAATTAGTATTATTAATTACGAATTCGATAGTTAGGTTTTTAAAAGAGCTAAGATTCTAGAGATCTCTCGAATAGCTAGGAATTTAAACGTAATTTAGCCTTAGAAGTACTAGTATTACTACGAAATCACTCTCGGATACTTCGAAACTTGTTCCTTTATGCGTATAAAGTAAAATAGCGGACGAATTTTAAGTAGAAACTTCCCTATAGGCCCTAATATTTATTATCCCTTTACCTGACTTTAACCTTCCGAAAGTAGCTCTAATAGCGAAAAACCTTACTTTTAAGCTAAGACGAAATAGCTTATTACTTTAGCGGAAATTATCAGAATTCGACTCGTAATCCCTATACCCCGGTATAATTTAGCTTCTTTCGGCAGAATCGACCTCCCTCTACTAGGACTTTTAATTTAATACTTTCTATATCTATTTAATAAAGATATCTAACTCTCCTTAATCTTTCGGCTTCTTTAGAATTCGATTTCGACTTTCGCTTCTTCTATAACTTTCAAGTATTCTATTACTTTCGCTTAGCCTCGCTTACCTAATACTATACCTCCTAAGAAAGCTTAGCTAGCTCTTACGGCTTTACCGGAATACCCTCGTAGCCCCTCTGATTCCGTACTTACTATGGAATTACTTTAATCGATTGAAGACTATTAATTATAAACAGAATCGACTACTCGGGAGCTTTCTATTAGTATTAGTCGTATCGAATAGATATTTATCGAGTTTTTACGTACTTAGGTATAATCGATAAACCTTGGACCTTCAGTAAACTCGGTATCATAATTACCGATAGAACTTACTCTTAAACGCTCTTTAATTAATAATTTATAAACCTCCGGTAAGTCGTAACTAACTAAAAGTATCGATAATCTTAATATAGGGATTAACCCGTTTTTTAGCTAATAGCGTACTTCTATTTAGGATCGACTAGAAGTTAATTTAAACTAATACCTAACTACGCGTGCTCGTAAAGCGCTAGTCTAGAGCTCTACTTCTAGCCTTATAAGAGGTTACTTAGAACTATAGTATCTCTCGGAAATTACGCCTTTTCCCTCTATAGAAGAGATAATCTTAGTACTAAATTAGTATCTATAGTTTCAATTCGATAGAAATTTGGAAAGTTATCTTAATATTTAATTACGTTTTATACTTACTTTATTTCCTTAGTTACTTCGATTCTTTAAGGCTCGAGGGCGAGCTTTTATCTTAGAAGAGGGTAATATAATAGCGTATAGTATACGTAGTAGATATAGGCTAGTATCGGTGCCTTAAGTATACCCTCCTTATATATATAGAAAGTACAGACTCCTTTAGAGCTCTATATCTTTCTATTTCCTTCGTACTAGACTATATAAGATCGCTCTTAGCCTCCCTACTTATTTATTCTTACTTATATACCGCTTTAAGTCTTATATTATTATATTAAATAGAAAGATTAAGACTACTAGAGATAGTATTAAATAATATCTTACTTAGAAAACTCGATTCGTATATATAACTACTAAGGAGCTCTTCGCTGAGTTATCTCTACTTACTTTAGATTTTCGGAATTATACGGAAATAGTTAGTATTATTAATTACGAATTCGATAGTTAAGTTTTCAAAAGAGCCGAGATTCTAGAGATCTCTCGGATAGCTAGGAATTTGAACGTAATTCAGCCTTAGAAGCACTAGTATTACTGCGAAGTTACTCTCGGATACTTCGAAACTCGTTCCTTCGTGCGTACGAAGTAAAATAGCAGACGAATTTTAGGTGGAAACTATAACGATATAAGACTTAAGGCGGTATATAAGTAAGAATAAATAAGTAGGGAGGCTAAGAGCGATCTTATATAGTCTAGTACGAAGGAAATAGAAAGATATAGAGCTCTAAAGGAGTCTGTACTTTCTATATATATAAGGAGGGTATACTTAAGGCACCGATACTAGCCTATATCTACTACGTATACTATACGCTATTATATTACCCTCTTCTAAGATAAAAGCTCGCCCTCGAGCCTTAAAGAATCGAAGTAACTAAGGAAATAAAGTAAGTATAAAACGTAATTAAATATTAAGATAACTTTCCAAATTTCTATCGAATTGAAACTATAGATACTAATTTAGTACTAAGATTATCTCTTCTATAGAGGGAAAAGGCGTAATTTCCGAGAGATACTATAGTTCTAAGTAACCTCTTATAAGGCTAGAAGTAGAGCTCTAGACTAGCGCTTTACGAGCACGCGTAGTTAGGTATTAGTTTAAATTAACTTCTAGTCGATCCTAAATAGAAGTACGCTATTAGCTAAAAAACGGGTTAATCCCTATATTAAGATTATCGATACTTTTAGTTAGTTACGACTTACCGGAGGTTTATAAATTATTAATTAAAGAGCGTTTAAGAGTAAGTTCTATCGGTAATTATGATACCGAGTTTACTGAAGGTCCAAGGTTTATCGATTATACCTAAGTACGTAAAAACTCGATAAATATCTATTCGATACGACTAATACTAATAGAAAGCTCCCGAGTAGTCGATTCTGTTTATAATTAATAGTCTTCAATCGATTAAAGTAATTCCATAGTAAGTACGGAATCAGAGGGGCTACGAGGGTATTCCGGTAAAGCCGTAAGAGCTAGCTAAGCTTTCTTAGGAGGTATAGTATTAGGTAAGCGAGGCTAAGCGAAAGTAATAGAATACTTGAAAGTTATAGAAGAAGCGAAAGTCGAAATCGAATTCTAAAGAAGCCGAAAGATTAAGGAGAGTTAGATATCTTTATTAAATAGATATAGAAAGTATTAAATTAAAAGTCCTAGTAGAGGGAGGTCGATTCTGCCGAAAGAAGCTAAATTATACCGGGGTATAGGGATTACGAGTCGAATTCTGATAATTTCCGCTAAAGTAATAAGCTATTTCGTCTTAGCTTAAAAGTAAGGTTTTTCGCTATTAGAGCTACTTTCGGAAGGTTAAAGTCAGGTAAAGGGATAATAAATATTAGGGCCTATAGGGAAGTTTCTACTTAAAATTCGTCCGCTATTTTACTTTATACGCATAAAGGAACAAGTTTCGAAGTATCCGAGAGTGATTTCGTAGTAATACTAGTACTTCTAAGGCTAAATTACGTTTAAATTCCTAGCTATTCGAGAGATCTCTAGAATCTTAGCTCTTTTAAAAACCTAACTATCGAATTCGTAATTAATAATACTAATTATTTCCGTATAATTCCGAAAATCTAAAGTAAGTAGAGATAACTTAGCGAAGAGCTCCTTAGTAGTCGTACGTATAAATCGAGTTTTCTAAGTAAGATATTATTTAATACTATCCTTAGTAGTCTTAATCTTTCTATTTAATATAATAATATAAGACTTAAAGCGGTATATAAGTAAGAATAAATAAGTAGGGAGGCTAAGAGCGATCTTATATAGTCTAGTATAAAGGAAACAGAAAGATGCAGAGCTCTAAAGGAGTCTGCACCTTCTATATATATAAGGAGGGTATGCCTAAGGCACTGATACTGGCCCGTATCTGCTACGTATACCATGCGCCGTCACAATTATATTATTACGATTTTATACTAATATACTATTATGCTTTTAAGGTATTATACTATTATACTATTACGTTATTACTATAATAATATAAAATTATAATAGCGTAAAAGTATAATATTATAATAGTAATAACGTAATAGTATAATAGTATATTAGTATTACGTTATGATATTATTATAATATTATACTTTTATATTAGAGCTTTATTAAGCTTAAATAATTATCTCTTTTATTTTTAAGTTATATATTTAAAACTAAGATATACTAAGATTATTATAATATGAAAAGTCTTTAATATTTATAATTAGAGTAGAATAGTTAAAGTTAGTTATATATATTCTATAAGCTATAGCTATATAGCTATTTATAGATACTTATATAGCTATATATAGATTAGATTAATATTACTACGCTATGAAATTACTAAGTATAATTTTTATAATAAATAAATAGGCTTTTATTTAATATATAAATAATCTAATAGCTATAAGCTGAATTTAATTTAGGATATTTATAAGCTTTTTTATTTCTAAATTATATTAAATGATATTAGACTTAGATAAATATAGCTTAGAGATTAGTTAATCCTTCTTTTAGGCTTAAGTATCTATAATAGACCTAATTAAAGGAATATAATTAATGCTTCCTTTTAATTTATACTTAAGTAATAATATCTAGCTTTTTTAGTTTAGATATTATATATACTATATAATAGAGGCCAAAGTAGTGTCCTATGAACCTAATATAATAACTCGAGTTAATTATTACTAATATAAAGCTTAAAGCTCTGAAGCGTATTATAAATTACTAATAGAAGATCTTGATATTATTTAAATAAGGAGATAATGATTATAATAGGTATAAGAAGAACGCTAAGAGAAGATCTCGATACTACTTAAATAGGAAAAATATAATTAAAATAAAAAGAGTTTTATGTATTTATATACATATAATATTAGATTTTAGTATATTTAGTATATATTTATTCCTTAGGAATGTATTATTATTATTACTTAGAATACTATTATTATCATATCCTTAAATTCTCTTTAATATTATTATTTATATTATAATAAGAATAGACTATTACTTATAGCGATTACAAGATAGAAGTACTTATAATCTTGAAGCTTATAAAGAGCTTTAGCCTAATAATTAAGATAAAAAAATATTGAAATAATTTAACTTATATATACAGAGTAGTAATAAGAAAAAGATTAGCGCGAATAGCTATGTTAAAATAATAATAGAGAGTAAAACGAGCCTTATAAGTAGTAAATAATAAGTCTGTAGATTATAGAAGGGCTATAAATAACTTATAGAAAGAGAAAGGAATAGTAATAGTAATAGTAATAGTAATAAATTTGATTATAATTATAATAAAAGTAATAGTAGTAGTTGAAATAATAATAATACTAGATATTCTATGATATATTAATATATATTATAAATATAAGAAAATTATTATATATATCTACTATAACTATAATATCATTTAAAGAAGATGATTATTATCATAATAAAAAAGAGAAGTACTTATAGTATAGCTATATACTTAGTTACTTAATTTACTTCTATTACTAGAATACTACTTTGATTATAACTTATAGTTTCTCTTACTTATTACTTATTATTATAATAGAAATAGGCTATTATTAGTTAACTATAGTATATAATAATCACGCGGAATAAGGTCTTATAGCCCTAAAGTTTATAAAAGATCTAACTTAATAAGTATTTAAAAATAAATATTAGAAAAACGAATATATATATAAAGTAGTAATATAAAGATAGAATCAAGCAGATAGCTATATTATAGTATTATTAATAGAAGATAAAGCTAGCCTTATAAGTAACTAATAGTATAGCTATAGACTATAGAAGAGCTATAAATAATTTATATAAAGAGAGAAAAGTAGTAATAATAATAATAATAGAGATTATAGTAGTAGTAGTAGTATTAAGATCCTTTAGTCTTTTAATATCTATTATAATTAAAATTAATCTATAGATTTTATATATATACTTAATACTTATAGTATTACTTAAAGAGTTAAATTATTTTTATAATATAAAAGAGAAGTATTTATAAGTTTACTATATTTTCTATCTAATTACTTTATTATTCTTTATATAGAAATTTAATATAATTATCACTTAAAAACTACTATTATTATAACCTTAAATACTATTTATTTATAACTTATTATTAATAATAGAAACATACTATTATAAATTCACTAGCGACTGCGCGAAGCAAGGTCCCGTGACCCCGGATCTTGCGAAGGGCCGGCACGGAGAAGATCTTGTAGTAAATAACACGATTTCTCACATTGAGCAGCAGTAGCATCCACTCTATAGCAGAGTGGTCAGGGCAAGCTGTGCTCCAAATGAGAGGAGATCTTACGGATCATAGCGTGGATCCATGGCCAAGGGTTCGACAACTGTAAAAGTAAACGCAAAAGTAAGATTCTCACTCATCGCGAGCGCGGGTTTTCTTCTCCTTCGGGAGTTTCTTTTTCTTCGGTTTCTTCGGTTTCTTCGGTTTCTTCGGTTTCTTCTGTTCTTTTTCCAGTTTAATCACGATCTCAGATCGTTTACGCGACCTACTCATTGTTTGGGAAAGGTGATGCTACCTCGTTTGAGTTTTATAGCCAGATTAGCGTCGCTTTCAAAGCCAGCCATACTACCTTAGCCATGCTGGGCCGTGCGCGCATTGCCTTTGTCAGAGCCAACGGCAAGGCCAAATAGAAAGTTTATGTCACATTCGCGGAATATGTTTCTTCTGGAAATGACACTGTTTCTACATAGGATCTCGAATCCAGTGTGGGCATACTGTCTAGACAAATTTTCTAGATATAGCGAATGAAAGCCGAGTGGGTATGTCTCTGCTTTGTCGCACATTGTTCTCAATCAAAGTATTGCTCTTCTTGCTATCATACAAAAGCTTTAAGTAATTAATCCTCCCAACGTGAACTCGGTCTGGCAGTTGTAATACCACTATCATTCACAACCCACATCTCGCTGCCCGGCAATCCCAATGATCAGCCACCCTCTCGTACATCTCTATGTCCTCCTCCTTCAACTTCTCCATCTCCTTCAGCCTATCCCATATCTTCTTTCTAACCTGCATGATTGCCTTTCCCAAAAGATTCTCTCCCCAATTACCCCTATACTTCAACGCGTGATTCTCCTTGTACCCGATCCCCCATCTCCGATCCATCGAAGCAGCTTCGCAAATCATCCTATCCCCAGTCCCGAGCAAGAAATTCCGCCTCGCCTCATCGGGCGCAACCACCAGTTGCCTTCGAAGGCTACTCTCTCACATGATTGCCTCCACAGGAAATCCGTGAAGTCTGCGACGGCACGACCGTATTTCTTTTGGAGCGAGGGGTCGTTGGTCGCCATGATCAGATTTGCGGAGACTTTGTCGTGGAAATATAAAGCTTTGCAGAACATCAGGAATTGTTCGGCACAGTTGAACTTGATGTCTGTCGGGGCTGCATCGGTGTTTATAGGTTTTGGCGGAGGAGACGATTCGGCGTGCGATTCGGCGTGAGCAGGATGTGCGGTGCGCAGCCATTCGAGGGTTTCGCGCGGCACGGTGAAACTCGAGGAATGCCATTGGCAGAAGAGCGAGTTTGGATGGTCATTAGGCAGGAAGAAAAATACTGGGAGATCTCGTTCCTCTGCTATTTCGGAGGAACTACTCCCTGGATGACCGCGGGTGTTCTTTCTTTGATGAGGCTTCATTCTTGGGTATTGTTGTATATGTATCGATAATTAGTTGGTCTCGGGGTTTCTTTGCATAAGCTCAATATTTATGGAGGAGAATTACTCGAGCTGTTTGTGTTTGGGCTGAAATTGATGCGATCCCAGAAGAGTCATTCGGCGACATGCTCCTTCGCATTAGGGAAAGCTCCCGCATAAAAGCTTGACGGCGCCTCCTTAAACCGCTAGCGTACCAGTTGTCGGCAATTGAATCAATAACAATCAAATTTAACTTGGGAAGCTGCATTGCGACACTGAGTAGCCCGAGCTTTTGCCAGACAAGCATTTGTTTACTTTGTAGCTACGCGAAGTCGCTTCGAGCCCCTGGAGAGCAGAGACAGCAAGTTCATACCACGTGACCCAGCCAAGCCGATCAGATCACTTCCACGAATCTTGTTAGATATAGTGTGGGTGGCAAAAGTATTTCCCCCCTTGCTGTCTGAACCCCAGCTAAACATTACCAGGCTGCCTAAACCGAATCCTTAGACCACTGAAATGCAAATAACTGCCTACCTAGTGCAGCTCGGCCAAAATCAACAAAGACCTTCATCACAGTTCCACATTTCTATTTTCCTACAAGTGCCGGTGATTTCAGACTTTTTGGATGAAGAATCGAGCCATCTTCTCAGCTCCCGAGTCCTGGATAATATATAGTGACGCCCATAAAAGATTCATCGTTCACTTCAAGTCCAGTGCCTCGAGCCCACTATAAGGGTACGAATGAACTGTCATTGGCGCTTAGCGACACTCGACAAGCGCAGGATAGTGTGTGCATCTCGGCTTCTTCCCCGACTTCTCTGCGAACAGAGATTTTGTAAGAAGGGATTCGGGATAAATCGATAACGCAGAGTACATCCATCACGTGATACAGTAACCGATCAATCGGAACCTGCAAGTAGACAGTCTACTGAACTCGAAGGATACATTAGAGACTACTATATACCTTAATGAAGAACTATCGAATCAAGATAAGATGTCAAAGATTGAACATGTCCAGCGTGATCTGCGATATCTGTTATAGAGAGGCTTGATGATGCTCTGTTTGAGACTAGAAGATGTGAAGAGCGAAGGTATGGAAGGGAATGCAATGGAAGCGCCCATCTCAGGGTAGGATACAAACATGGAAGATATGAGAAAAGAAGTCGAAAATTTACAAGTATTGGCTCAGGCGCCCGTTGATGTGTTAAGATGAGGTGCACTTTGTGAGTTTAGCCTAATTGCAGGCATTTGTCGATAACAACAAGATTCGAGTGGATTTGAAGATACTGGCTCGAATCACCTAGATATCTTAGGAATAATGATATTGCATAAATCCGAAGGCGAAAGTACTGACGTTCTTTCCATACAGCCAAGAAGTTGTTACTGTTGGTAAAATACTCAAGGGAGTGTCCTCTGATTTTTCGGGGAATCAGCATCGAGTTTCGATCGTGTATCATAACTGACCAGTTCTCGGTTGCCGAAGACAAACTTTTTGCGGTCAATTACCTAGCCCTGTTTCTGTCCTATTGCTCAGTCAAAATTGCGAGCTCGAACCGATCAACCATTCTGCTATCACTAACAAATGTTGAAGAAATGGTACGTTTTAGCGACCATACTTTTGTCCTAGGCGAAAGGGAAAATAGCATGATCCAAAAGCCACCGCTGGCGAAGGCAGCCTCCCAAGTCCCTCCGCTGGCTTTCCATAAGACAACAATGGCCATAGCCACGGTCCGAACATCCAAAGGTCTCATCGTACTGAAACCCGTGTGGATCATGAGTGCCCTAAATTCGGCTTCCGCCACGGCTTCTCGGAAAAAGCCCTTGCTCTTGAGCTCTCTGACACATCTGTTAGCTCACCTCAAAGATATTTGCAACTGAAAAAATACTTACGAAGTGCGATAAATACAACTACCTTGAGCCAAGCCTCTCAAGGTGCCTTGAGTGACTGCCTTCTCTGGTTTGTGAAAGAAACGTAAGGGCAAGTATTGAAGTTCTAACCTGTGAAGCTTCCTCTTCAAATACCTGTGATCCATAAAAAAGCAGCGAGAGGCATGATTTACGAAATCCTCATTCATCGAGCAATGAACGTTCTTGTGGTCCCATATGCCGCTGCGTTCTTCTTCTTCGCAATTGCCAGTTCCATGCTCATCGGGATCCATGATTCTTAATAAATCTGCTGTGACATTTTCCAACTCGCTGACGAGTCGCGTCTTGATCTTTGGGATGTCTAATCTCTTGCTAACCACTGAGAAGTCTTCTTCTTGTTTCCCTTCAAATGAGAACTGATTCATAAATCAGCAAACGTAACTTAGATGTCCTCAATACGTACTTCAACTTCCTCTACCATCTGTACCTTGTAAAAAGGTATGTACTTTCGCCACCACCCATGCCTATCATACCACAGCGATACCAACTCCTGATAGATTTTCATCTCATCGTCTATGTCATCAACCAATAATAAAAGCGCTCTCTGGTCGTCGAATGAGTTCTCCCAGCATATGAAAAGGCAATACTCGCGTGATGTGTTGCTGCCCATAGTTTCACGGATATATTCAAAGAACTGTTCCGCTCGCCCCAATAACTGCAGCCTCATGGGACTGTGAAACGCCTCCCGTCTCGAGCGCATAAAAAGGTCGCTTTTGGACTCGTCTGATTGGCTTCCAGTTGCCAGGACTGCCGGTATGGGACGAGCGGGAAGCTCATTGCCAGTCTCGAGGTCTGAATGCCACGTCATCTCCACAAGAAGCAGGAATTTTACTCTCCGCTCAACTGACGAGGATCAATGTTGGGAATGATTTAAGAAATCATGGTCAGTCGTCCTGTAGCCCTTTGACCTTGTAGCTGGTGTTTCTGTAAGGTTCCAAGGCCTGTACTGCGGCATCTGATTCGCTTACGATTTGCTGCTCCCCCCCCTAGCCTGCGGTCGTCTTCAACCCGATAAGGCTCACCGAGTAAGGCAGTATGCACCCATTCAACAACTGTGTCTATTTTAAGCGATCATCAAATCGGAGGTCTCCAGCTTAGTCGAAATCGTAGATCGATCATTCATTGACGCCCGACAGGCTCTCAAAGGCAGACAGAAACATAGTCGCATGGCGAATTTTCTCAAGCGACTACGTCTGTTTTCACATATCAGATTCATCAGTTCATGCAGTATATATTGAAAAACTCTTCTTCTCGCATTGCACAGTGCAATGCTACCAAATGAGAAGAAGCCCCTTGCCAGAAGCTTAGAATTTTTCCATTCACTTGACTTCATTTTGCTTATGAATACACGAGTTCAATAATCATTGATCAAAAGGTGCAGGATAAAAGAATCTTTCTAAAGCTAGGCGTATACAAAGAAGTATGCCTTATCAACTTTGGCGTCTTGCATCATGCTGTGCGGCAGAGTCTTGTTGGTTATCGAAAGCTTACGTAGGTGTGCTGCAGCAGGCCACATCAAGGGTCATCATGTGCTTACGCGCTTCGGTCTTGTACCACCCACAGGCTCTCACTCTCTCACTCTCTCACTCTCTACATAACTATGATGAATACAAGACAATTTGCTTCCAGCTCTAAGGTTTCCTAAATCCCACAGTTCGGACACTTTAGGGAAAACACATTTCCTCTTCCCTATATTTCAAACAAAACGAAATGTCAGTCTACCACGTATGCAGGGCACGCACTTGCCATTCTGAAGAATTCGAGACTCTTGGCAAGTTTATCGAACACTTGCGCAGTCAACATGTGCCAGGCATAATCCGTCCCAACGCGCTGGGAATCATAGACCGTCATGGACATGTTTGGTATTGCTTCCAATGCGAGGGCAGAGGGGGGAAGGATCATAGAAGCTTTCAAACCGATAACGCTATGTGGGATCACCTCAAATCCAAGCATGATCATCAGATCGATAGCGATTCCTACTCTCTGAAACGAGTTTTGGGAGGATATTCTAGATGTAAGTCTACTTTGATTTCAGCTGGATATCAACCTTAGTAACACATTTCAAGGAGACTCTGTCACGGTATTGATAAGCCTTGTTTTTGTGATCGGGAATTTCTGGGTGGATGACTTCACATTATCGGTGTTGAGGTGTGTATCGGAAGATTGGACTATGAGTAATTCTATCTTTCGTATCCTGAGCATGGAAAGATGCGAAGTGGATATCTTGGAGATACTTCCAAAGTTTGAATGTCTGCGAAAGAGCGTCGCCGGAATATGAAATGCTTTCCCGAAGCTCCAAAGAGCTTTCATACGCGGAATCTCTGTACACAAAATCGTACTTCGGTATCAAAAGAAAATCTGTGATAGTGTATGCTACATTGGCTTTCCTCTCCTAGTGAACAAAAGACTGTACGTTATAATACTAGCAACGATGTTCAATCTAGTCCGAGTCATAATAGAAATCTGAATCTTCCTCCTCTGTTGTCACATCTTCTGAGTCTTCTGTTGCCAGCTTATCGAGATCCGTCCTTTCCCATTTGTCCAAGGCAATTCTTTGCTTCGCCGACACGACGAACCGTTCCTCGTACGCAGCTCGCACTACAGTCCTTGCCCTCCATTTAAAAGTCGCCGGATGGGATACAAGATACAAGACCGCATCGAAGATCTTGGCGCTATCTTTGACCTCATCCACAAACTCTCCTAGCACAATCAAGTACAATAACTTGAAAGCTGAGTCGCGCGGCTTTGCCTTGATACCTTTGACGGTGTATCGATCCTCATCATAGTCGCTAAAACCGGACTTCAGATCGCTGAGGATTTCATTCATGGCTTGCCCGCCGAGGACGTCGACATGGAGGAAGTGATAGGTATCGCAGAGAGTATGGTACTGAGAGAGCTCTGTTGGGAGAGCACGGAAGCAGTGGCGGTAACCAGACTCAACTCCTTTGAGAGCTATATCGAAGAGAGGAATTGATTCATGGACAAGCTCTTTTGATTGTGGTTGGGCGATGCCTTGAAAGTTGACGAAGGATGATAGGTATGGGATTTTCGTGACGTTAACATCGTAATTCACGCCCCCGATCGTGATAGCCGTCTTTGGAATGGATGCTGCAATTGACGAAGACTATATTGGAGCATCAATCAGTTTGCGTTCCAGTTGTGGGGATCACGCTAACCTTCGACATTCTGAGTTTTCCAATCGAGGTGAAGGCTTTGCACGCGAGAGAATATTAGGGAGCTCTCAATATTTAATTCAGCGTTCTCTCCAAAAGAACTCCTAGGAGCCTGCGTGTCACTGGGCCATTGGACCACAGTGTTGCACAACGCCATGCAGGGGAACGCTCCGTTTGCACATCACATCACATCCTAGTATTTTGACAGAAACCTTGACACAGACCGCATATCCCTTGGTGAAACATACAATCTAGGTATGGAATCTTGGTGCCCTGAAATGTTTTTGTTGTAGCATTTTCAATTACTGATTTGCTGTAAGTAGTCGTCAGCATCACGAGTATGGTGAGGTGCATGAGAGATAGGATTTTAATTTGACAAAATCACGCGGCCACACCTTGCAGTGGTTCACAAGGAACTCATCTCGCGAGACGAACTCCGTAGCATAGCAAATATGAAGAAGGAAAAAGGTATTTGTAGAATATAATGCCGTCAAGGAGCCCTTTTAGAGACCGAGAGAGAAAAAAATGACTCTAAAGCTGTTCTGTTCTTTCCTGCCACGCTGGAAAATTAACATGTACCACATGAATTAGCTTTCCAGATGTTGACATTCGGATATTTTCGAGATATTGGGGAGCGAGACCAAAAGTCTTAACTGCCAGTGACCAGGCCTCGGTAGTTGATTCGGCGTTCGGTATTCGTCGTACCTTGATGGTCGTCCTCTGAAATAAGTTCATCCCGATTCATAATCAAGCTGTACACAAATAGAACCATCAACTGAAATATATCTCTCAGGGGCTTCTCTCGAAAGAGTAAGGCTACAAGTATTTGATAGTAGAATAATGAATAATTCCAGATCATGAACGTCAAGTCTCGAAAGGGGTCCTCTCTAGCCTGTCGCTTAGCCTCTTATTTCAAATACCTGCATACACTATCTCATATACGGACTAGCAGCGGGAACTAAAACGGAGCTCGACCTCGGGATGATCGCTGACGTTAAGGCGTGGTGGGGTGGTGGGGTTAAATTCAATGGTACATAAGAACCCCTCATTGCACCATCAACAACATCATATTCTTACTTCTACATCTCATTCATCCATTCAATCAACTCAATTCCCACAATATCTTCACCCTACAAATCGCAAATATGGTCAAAGTCGGGGATAGCATCCCAAGCATCAACCTCGTTGAGGGAGCTCCAGACGCAACCGTTGATCTCTCTCAGGAGCTTGCTTCCGGCTCTGGTATTATCATTGGTGTCCCAGCCGCTTTCAGTAAGTTTGCTTCGATTCAGGGATATATGAAGAGAATGGGTTCTACTTGTGGTCTCGCTGCCAGAGACATTGAAGCCTCAATTGAAACGCTTGGACAAATGCTGACAGGCTTTAAGGCCCTACCTGCTCAGATTCCCACATCCCAGAATTTCTGGCCCACCCAAAGCTCAAGAGCGCCGGAAAGGTGTTCGTCGTCTCTGTCAATGATGCATTTGTGTACGTTCTCTCAATTGCCCTGCTTGATTGATCAGAAGTCTAACATGCAGATAGTATGAAGGCATGGGGCAAGTCCCTCGACAAGGACGCTTCTTCAGGCGTCAGATTCCTCGGTGACCCAGCTGGAAAGTTCACCCGCGCTCTCGATCTCGAATTTGAGGCAGCTCCTCTCCTCGGCACAAACAGAAGCAAGAGATACGCCATCGTTGTGGAGGGAGGAAAGGTTAAGAGCATCAATGTTGAGCCCGATAACATCGGTACTGCAGTCTCCACTGCTGAGAAGGTCCTCGGATAGATGGGTGTCACAGGTGGTTATAATGAATCAAGTCATGAGCACATGAACAAAATATAATTATGCGTATGATTTATAGTCCCGTTGCCATCGGATTTGTGCTCGCTCTGTGTTTGCTTCGTACAAGCGTACTCTTCTCGACCTTTGATTCGTTCTCAAGTTCCTAATCCCGGAAGTCAATTACCCTGTCCATTTTCTTTTCAAAACCAATCCTCAATCCCATGACTGCCCATAACTGGAGCATTTCTTTAATGATACATGAACAGTGAGGCTGCTTGGTCGACGCTTTATACGACGCGATAATATTTGTATCGACACAACTTAAGCATCTTCCTCACGATTTCTCGCGATGCGTCTGATCTCGCCATCAATTTGTTTCCAAACATCTTCAACTAGTCCGCGAGCCCTATACTCTGCCAAATACTTCCGAGAAGCAGCAGAACCACTTTCACAATCCGAACTAAGGGAATACACACCACTTCCCAGCTTTCCATTCGAGCCCTCAGCTATCTCTCCTTCCTCCACTCTCACACCATCGGCCCCTTTCCCACTCAACTTTGGGGCATATCGCGCACTAGTCGCCATAAACAGATGTCTCTCCCCACACTCCTCCAACGGTATACAAATCCACCACCCAAAAAAAAACAGCCAAGCTCTCAAAACCACACCAATAATCCCAAGATCATGATCTATAAGCGGCGTCCTCACTGTCCCCGGATAATCATGGATGAAGCTGACCTCAGGCGCCATTTTCGCCAGTGCTTCTATACTGAGCGTTATCACTGCAATTGAATGAGCGCGCATTTTGATCAGAGAGAGATGACGAGCAGGATAGTCATCTTGATAGACCCGGCCTTCGCGACCACCGCCTGCGACGGTGATGATGCGCCGAAGTGCAGGTGCGGTTTTGATGATAGGTAAGAGGTTTTGGATAAATCGAGCGCGAGAGTAGAGCATTAAAGCTGAAAGCAAGAGGAGTCCCTCAGAAGTTTCTATGCATCAGAACTCAGCAAGATGCCCCGTCCGATCTAACACTTATGAATGTCTCATACCTGCACCATCAATACTCGGGAACCCCGCACTCAAAAGCAGGAGGTTCACAAATTTCTCCTCCCTCTTAAGTTCTTCACAGACTTATATCTGCCGCGATGAAAGTGTACTCTCCTTCGGGATTGAGTATGCGACATTCTGATATGATGCGCTCGGCTGCACTTTGTGAACGACCGATTATATATGCGCGTGGTCGAAGGGTGTACCGAGCGAATTTATTCACTGTAATCTCGCCGATACCACTTGTTCCGCCGATGAATATCGCGACAAGACCGGCTGGGAGAGCGCTGGAGATCTGCTGGTTTGAGGCCAGAATGGTGGAGAGATTCACCATGATTTGAGTTGAGCGAGTTTGCAGATACTGTTTGAGATGTTGATGATGGGAATGACCTGACTTTATACAAGTGATCATGTTTGTGTCTGAACAGGTGAGGCTCGAGATACGTATGCATAACCTCGGGCCGTGGCTTACTCTGCTTACGCCTGTGGTTGAAAGCCCCGGTATGAAGTGCTGAACCCCCGGCGTTCGCTGGCCTGAATACACTAAGTGCAGAATCGGTGTTCACAACAGACGAATTATTATGTCTCGTATCGAACAACTCCAAGGGACGTAGAATCAGAGCACTTAGTGTATTTAGCCGACGGTCTGATGTTAATCAAAGTATCATCGACGGTTGTTTTGTTCCGCCGAGTCGGGCCAACTTGTCGACAGGCATTCAAGAATTACAAAAACATGCTCACATACGAGCCATTGACTTATGGATGGAGTCGCAATAATATAGTAGACTTCATCTCAGTAGGAATCCATACCTTACTTCGTCCTCGAATCTATCATCGCCTCTCTCATTGGTTCATACCTTCTAATAGCTGGATAGGGGATTCTTCTGCACATGCGCATCCATCTCGCTCTTCAAATCCAAGCAAAGAAGCGTTTTGGTACGTCGAAACTTTCTGGGGGAAGCTCTTCTGACATTCCGTGGCCTTGAAGGAAGAAGGAACCGCAACTGGTGCTTGCTGAGTTTAATTCTTGAGCTAGAGCGGCTCGTGTTATTTGGTCATGGTCGTCGATTTTGGTAATGTCGATAGTTGCGATGGCCGTATTCGGATGCTCGGATTTTGTGGCTTCGCGATAGGTGGAGGTTGATGCTGAATGGTAGAAGACGCAGTCGTCGTTTTTGGCTCTCAAGTGTTGCTAGCGATGATGTATATGAAGTTTTGGAAACTCACTTAGAAGTGGCTTCGGGTGAGCTCTTACGTTGTCGTCTGGAAGCATGGCAAGAGACTTGAGGTCTTCAGCTATAGTTTACAAGAATATTTCCGGGGAGGGGAGGCAAAGGTGGTGGAGATAAACAACTTAGATACAGCGTAAATTTAATGACTTAACCCGTGGTATGCATGGCCTTGACTCTCGAATCTACCCACTCCTTACAAGAAGTCAGTTCATATTTCTTCGGCTGTTCCTCATCTACACAGTTATCAAGAAAAGTACACGTCTCATTCAAATTAAGACCAAAAAACAGTGGCATCGAAACCCTCTCCTTCCCCTCAAATTTCTCGCTCGATGTACAGTACCAATGTACTGATCATTTGTGGCTCTCGAGAGATAATCCCCAAAATTGACGACAAATGTCCCCTCTATGAGAGCAGCATCGATCCACTCTCCTTCGCGATTGAGAACTTGCAAGCCACCGTTCGAATATTGCCAGAGAATGACGAAGAGTTGAAAGTCGGTGTGAGAGCCGATGCTGGTTTGTGATTCAGATCCGGGCTCTGAAGGTCGGATGGGTGGGTAGTAATTGAGTCCTACACCGGCATCATGGTAGGTAATTCTAGAGTCTATGTGATCTTCTGGGAGGGATAGAGCAATTGCGAATGATCAAGTGATATGTCTTGCGAGGCTTAAGCTCTCTCTCCTTTAACTAATGATATTTCCTTTCAGATTGGGAAGGTTTGCTGTTTGACCCCAGCAGAATTCATCCGTGACTAAATTCTCGCGGATCTCAGCTGGAATGGCTTCAAGATTCTCCGAAACGGCTAGATCATAGATAGGGTTATATCTGAAAAAGAAAGACTCTCGCACATCGATTTTCTCAGCTTGATTAACGCCCTAGGTCCTAGGCACGTTCTGTCCGTTCAAATAAGGTGATAGCTTAGCGGTGACTTTCTGCTTGATATACTGTGATTATTTGGAAAATTCGAGCGTCGAGTCGTAAGCTGCCTTAATGATTGACTCAGAGACAACGTGATTTTTAACATAAAAGAATCCGTTATTGGTTGCCGCTTGACGTATTTGGATAGCGACAGCTTTTCGCTCTTCCAACAAGTCGCTATAGATGCCAGAGATGTCGATCATAGGAATTTCGTCAGGACGAGCATCTCTTAGAGGTGTAGTTTTAACTTGTCGATACGCGGGACCGTTTGCTGAACTTATCTACAGTAGATTATATTTCCCAGATGAAGCTTCTACAACAGAACTAGATGTAATCGACTCTTGGACGCTTGCCATGTTGCGGTCGTGAGGTGAAGATCTATGACAACGACAGTAATCGGTGGATGATAAGCAGTTACGAAATAGTTGCTCAAGAGGGATTCCTCCACCATAGATCTTTGATTGCAGTGATTTTTCTTGCAGTGACTATCCGGAATGATCCAAAGACCGACCGTTCAAGAATTGGTGAGCAAATGTACCTTGTACGCGATTGAAAGTGTCAAATACACCGAGACGGGAACCATGAAAATGACGCCTCGTTTTCAGGTCCCAAAAAGTTCTCGCGGACATTTCGTAGAAGTTGTAGTTTATCGAAGTGAATTTACCGGATCGTTAGTGCCCAGGGTGTCTGCGGTTAGCCTTTTGTATCTCCGATTGTCCTCTTGGTAAGTTGTCACAGCGCGTGCGGCATTCGAGGCGACCTCTTACCTATCTGCATCAGCCAAATATCAAGAGAGACACTTACTGGTTCATGCAGAAGCTTCGAGATTACATGTCGGTAAGTCTCAAGATAGTGGTTGGCAATGTTGAGCTCAATTACTTTCTCAACTCGAGTGGAAGCGAGATTCGCTTTGGCAGGTTTCTACAGTTGTTTTCGTTAATTTCTTGCGCGAGGGTCACAATTTATACTCATGACATACAATTTAGCCAGATATTGCAGGAGTTAATGCATCACCTTGATCTCAACGTTGAGGAGTTCGTGGAGATGTGGCACGGCTATCTCAGCTACGAAAGGGGTCTGGGTTATTTGGGTCCCGATGGGACTAAAAAGACAACTTTGGCGGGCTTCATAATTGCTGGATAGACGGCCACCAGATATGACCCCTATGGAATCAGGGCTATACCGGGAGCGGAGTCTTCTGAGAGCCCTTGATTACGAGGCGTTTACCAAGTAGATCCACCACCTACAGAGGAGTTGCTGCGGCTAGCATGGGATCTTGACAGACATGTTTTTCAGCTCTCCTTTCATGATCTATCAGCAGGGAATGGTATGACATCTTTCGGTATAGATGGCCATGTTATTGAGATAGCTATGGAAGGAATTCGAGCTGGTCACCTGTTGTGGAGCTGCTCCTCAAGGAACAAGTCAATTGCCATAATATTACGCATATTTGGCAGTGCATACTTCGCAGATATTCTTTGCGGAAAATGGAAGGATGTACCTTCATCAACCCTGGACGAACGACGATCACGGGAGAACATGAGGATGACGCTTGACTTCAGCATTGGGGAACTACAAGTTCTTAATCGCCCTTTCCGCTCCAAAAGGACCAGAATTATTCAACAGTAGGCTCTTTTGTTAGACTGCTTTTCGTCTGTTTAAAAGCTTTATTCTGCAACTTCATGGCAGTAGAGTGCTCAGGTAAGCACTTTTAGGACGTCTCCAGCCATGCCAAGAAGAAGCGAGCTGTGGACTATCCTGCTCGGGAATCCACCATCCCATTGATTGAGAAGACCGAGCTGATGAGACTAAATAGTTCAATCAACATGCAGTATGGTATTGGCAAGCAACACTCCCTATTATGTCGCCATAAAGACATGTGGTCTGCGAGTGAGGAATCTTGTAATGTAATAATGGACAAGAAGTCATGACATGACGTATAATCACCAATTTGGGAAAGTATTGTGTATAGAGAAGTATCTCTTGATCTGATGTGATAATGGTCACTTTTACCTTGACTCACAAATGGTAATGTAGGGCGACATCGCACCACCCATGAAGTATCTCCCTGTCTCAACATCATGAACCGCAACAGTCGATCCAGGCAGAGTACTTCCGTCATCTTCCATAATCTTCCCAACCTCATAATCCAGCCCGCTTGAAGATGAAGACTTGCTCTCCTCACTATTTCCCCGATTCTTACTAATCCTCCGAATCCTCAACACCGTACTAGGAGCAATTTTATCGAACGGAGCCTTCGACGTCTCAATCCACCTGTAAGCTTGTGGGATAGCCGCAGCGATGATATCACCATTCCTGTCGACCGAAAGATTATCGATTGGTATGCCAGTTTTAATGGTGTGGATGACTTGGAGGTTATGATCAGCAGTGAGCGTGTACACTGATACTGATCCGTTGATGGTGCTGGGTACGTAGATGACTCCTTCTGGGCCTCTGACAAGACCGTTGGGCATTGCCATATTGATCCCAGGGGAAGCATTCTTGCAGCGGTCATGGTGGCAGTATGCAACGTTGCCACCACCGATAAGAGGGTCTAGTTTTGAACGCTGGACGTGTTAGCGAAAGTCCGAATAGTTATCTTAAATCAGATGGGCACCTACAAGTCCAGCTTTGGCACTTAGATAGTTTGTGAAAACAAAGGTATCCTCAGTAACCCACGCCACTCGATTTGGTGTCTTGATGACATCGTTGGCGTAGGTCCTCACATGACGCATAGTATCGGTTCCAGGTTTTGTCTGAAATTGCTCAAAGGTAGAATTGGCTCCGACTTTTGAAGCATCGAGAGGTTTGCCGGTCATAGGGTCAAATGGAGGACGGTGGTTGATCAAAAGGACATGAAGAATATCGGTTTGCTCATCGGCTCGAATGTCGAAGCCGTGCAAGTTCAGTGTACCGTCTCCATTGATGCCAGAAAAGTTCTCGGTGGACAACCACTTGAGACGTGATGCTAGAGAGCCAGGTCCTCGCGTGTCTAGGACAGCCATTCGATCTGTCAAGCCGCGGCCGGTGGCATTGAGATGACCAACACTAAAATGGTAGTTAGCAAACGTCGATTACACATCTTGATGCGGATTAACCAACGCTGGAAGCCAGTCTACACGACTCTGAGAGCTTGAACAGGCCATATAGAGAAATCCAGTCTTGTCGTGCAACCACATATCCTCACAACCTTCCAATCCCAGATTATCAATTTTCTCGCATTGTATGTTGGGAAAGTCTTTGAGAAACTGCAATTTGCGGCTATATCCAAGTGCACCGAAGATCAGAGATTTGAGAACAAATTGATAGAGAATAGCTATAAAGACGACACCAACAATAGATGCTCTTGAGATGAGACGTCCTGAAGTCATCATGATTAAAGGTCATTTGCTATTTTCGTTCAATTAACAGGTAAGAGGTACCATTCGGCCCCTTTGATTATTTTTGATTTGTTCTAGAAGTTCGGATAGTTGTTGTCCATACAATTCCTGGATGGAGAGTCGGATATGTCTTCTCCACCTGTTTGCCAAGATATACAGACTATGTAACACGCTGCCGAGGTCCTTCGCACGGAATCGAGTATTTCGTCATGAAGCCTTGAGGCCTTGAGGCACACACACATACCACCTCCGGAGCCACGCATAAGAGGGATGCCGCTTTTGCTCGCTTTTAAGTTGACTGGCCCTAGTAGCAGGTCTGTGTGCTTACATCGCGTCTCCTCGTCTAACTGCTCATCTACCCCAGATTCCATAGGTACCTCCGTACCGCGTATCTCCAGCCAATCGCTCTTCCTTCGTTCTCAACCCCAACATTCAGGAGCGAGCCTTGGGGCCCCGAATGTACTCATCCTTTGGATTTTCAATCTCAACCACTGGTGCACTGCCTACGACGGACGTAGCATCGTAATTATTCCATGTTCATGATGCGCTCCAGAATCTAGAGACCATAAATTTCTAATCACAGACTCCAGAGCAGTGCTGGATCACTTTGGGATGTGATGGGAGCTTCTGGCGCTGGAAAGTGTAAGTTGCCCTTGATTCACATCTTCGGTATTACAGACTGACAAGTTCAAGCTACATTCCTGAATGTTCTGATGGGAAAGCAGTCCAATACTGGCGGCGTTACGAAAGTCAATGGTGTGGCTGGGAACATTGCCAAGTCGGTGTTGGTTCTTCGTATTTCTGTTCGGGACTCAAGTTAATGATTTAAAGATACAAAAAGATTATTGAATACGTTCCAGAGGATGGCATAGTTCTTCCAGAGCTTACATTTCGTGAGAACATCCAGCACTCTGCTCGGATACAACTACCTTGTACTTGGTCGGATAAAGAGATTAAGAATCATGTGGATATTCTAATCAATTATCTTCAGCTGTCTCACGTCCAAGATTCTCTGGTTGGAGGTACGGCAGCGCCAGTTATATCTGGAGGAAAGCGAGTCAGAATTGGAATGGAGCTTGCAGCAGCTCCTATGGCTTTATTTCTCGATGAGCCAACCTCCAGGCTAGACGCAAGAGCTGCAGCTTCCATCATGTCCACCTTAAAAGCCCTCTCTCGACTAGGCATGACTATATTAACGATCATCCACCTGCCTAGGCAGGGGATTTTTGAGTTTCTAGATTCTCTTGTTCTTTTAGGATCAGGTCGGATGATCTATTGTGGTGCCCAGATAGACATGCAGCCTCATTTTTAGGGTATCGGCTATCAATTTCCACCGCACAGCAATCCAGCAGACGTGAAAGGAGATATTATCGCCGGCGAAGGAAAAAGCTACAAACCCCGCTGCAAGACAGGTGGTGTTCAGTTTCCCCAGCAGCGAAAAGGCTCACCAAACTCCTTCGGTAACTATGGCTTTCTACCCAATATCGAAGAACGTTATCCTGCCAGATCAGACTTTCCTACTCGTATCACCCACATATGAATCGCCCACTCCCACTCCTCGCCTCCATGTTCCTCAAGCCTCCTGACGAACGTCATCACAATCACCACCACAGTCTGCACCACCCCAGTAAACCTCGTCTCGAACGGCGTCCACGCAAATCCAATATCGTCATAGACCCTAACCTTCGTCTTCCGTCCTTTATATTTATCCCCGTCATCGCCCTCTTCCCATTCTTTCAAGACGATATTCTCTTCTATCATAAAGGACGAGTCGAATGGGATCCGGGAGATTATTTGAGGGAGAGGAAGGTGCAGGTATCGTCGTGTTGGGGAGCTCTCATGGTTCTTGGTGTCCTCTGGGCTGGCGGCATAGGTTGTGGCTGTGCGAATGAGGAGGGCGTGGCCGGTCGAGAAGATAAAGCTGTGCATAAGAGCTGGATCTTTCAAAGAGATCCCAGGGAGGAATTTGTGGGTGAGTGATAAGATGGCTTTGTGTTCTCTGAGGGGATCCTCGGCTTGGATGGGATCTGCGACGGCCATTTTCTTCGACCCTTGATCTTATGTATGGGTATAGTGCGCTTGTTTTCTGTCTTTTGTGTTGTAGAAGGTATTAGTGTGCTTTATGTTTGGCAAGAAAGGATGTTTGTTATCCGATTCAGGTTCGGGCATGAAGTGAGAGAACTACGATCTCACATCATCATCACATTTTGAGCTTGCGGGATTTGGTGTTTAGAAGTACTGTACGTGAAGACCGTATCTTACTCGCCGCAACGCCACTGAGGATGAGCAAGTTTATAGGAGCGATTGACAATATGGCATCTGAACTTGCATTACAAAATCATACGCGCTCGTTAGCAGTTGAAGGATTCAGATCTAAGGCATGAAACTTCTACAGGGCTACAAAAGGTTTGATTTGTCTGTGACTGTCTAAGATAGTATTTTGAGATGACTTGTCGGTACTTCCAATTTTACAGTATTTTTGGATTGAGTTTGAATTTGCCATCGAAAGAGATCTCTTGTTCAAAATTGTGATTGATCTAGCGCAAAGCTACATAGAATCAGTACTAGAGTTGTATCATTCAAACGGGAGTTCTTGGAAACTGGCCACGGTCGCAAAATAATCCTCAAATTCTCAACATATTACCACACAAGTTCTTGACATGGCAGGTAATTGTTTAGATGCAACGGCCGTCGAAACAAGTACGGAGAAAGAAACGAAGAAGCCGCTCGAACCCTAGCGAATCCCTGATAAATTATATGTCGCGCTCTAGGTCTCATGCTTCTAGTAGATCGAAGTTCAATGAATGAGTGTATCAATTTATATTACTGAACCATAGTCGAGGAGGCTTCGGACATCAGCATGTACTCCACCGAACAAACCCCTTGGCAGGTAACACCTCCGATATCATGAAAATGACATTCCACCAATAGTAATCTAGAATACCAACCAGGCGAGATCTGGGCGTGTTCGAGAAGACCTGCCAGAAAGGAAGGTAATATGAAGATCCATATTTCATTGGCTTGTGGCTAATATAGCCTGCGGCCCGCTCCCCGGCAATTTATATTGTTTTGTGTTTATCCTCACGTCCTTCTGTTTGTCACGCGGGATCATCGAGATAGAGTGTTATTGCCGCATGACTGATTGTGGGATAATCGAGATCTGTATTATATGTGTGCTTCTTGAAAAGTACATATATACCTCCCAAGTTTCTCTGGGAAGTCAACCTTTGTTTTTCCTGCTATCTACTTCTTTTTCCAATATTTCTAAACCAAAGACAATTGTACCAAATGTTTATCTCTAAAGTCCTCTCGATTACAGCTCTGCTGGTAGGTCAATCTTCTGCTCATGGAGCTGTAACCAGTTACCAGATTGGCAACACTGTGTTCCCAGGGTATGTCTCTTCGTATTCGCAATCACGCACACAGTATTCTGACACAACCATCAAGATATCAAGGATATAGTCCATCTTCCTCGCCAAAGTCCATTCAACGACAATGGACCGATGGCTACAACCCAATCACATCCGTAACAAGCGAGAAGATGCTCTGTAACGGTGGCACATCAGCAGCCTTGGCCGCCGATATTGTAGCTGGCGAAACGATCACAGCAAAATGGAGTCAATGGACCCATTCACAAGGTCCAGTAATGGTCTGGATGTATAAATGTGCCGGCGAACATTCTTCTTGTGATGGCAAGTCGAAAGGCTGGTTCAAAATTGATCAGCTGGGCATGACTGCGGCTCCCTTGAGCGGTACTGCCTGGGGAAACGACATCGTCCTGAAGAAACTTGCTTGGACAAGCACAATCCCCAAGAGTCTCGCGCCGGGAAACTATCTCATTCGACATGAGTTGCTAGCTCTCCATCAAGCAAATTCTCCTCAATTTTATCCTGAATGTGCTCAACTCAAGGTCTCTGGTAGTGGGACAGCAACCCCAGCAGCGAGTTTCCTTACTTCTATTCCTGGTTATGCTACTGCGAGTGATCCGGGCGTGATGGTATGTACTCATCCGGAATCCTATGTGACTACGTCTGACGTGTAAAATAGGTCGACACATACATGTCTAAAGCTACAACTTACACCCCACCGGGACCTGCTGTATGGACTGGTTGATTGGGAATTAGCTATGTGGATCTTACGATATTTCAACTGATCATGACTGAAAGCCGTCAGGAAGAGGATATGCTAGAGTGATTTGTGCGCATACACACTGCACATATGGGATCTTGACTTGCAAACTTGTATACATTTCACTCCTTCGTATATATGACGTTCCTGAAAAATGTGTTTGTCAGGAAAAATGAGACAGTATTGTGAGGTATACCATCTTGTAATCTTTAGGCTACAGCATCGCATGTGTGTCGAAACTTCTCATAACAGCCATAACACTGACTAGCCAGTGATTCTTAATTCTGCTTCCTTCAGATAAAGCTGCTTGTTTCATGTCCTGCTCGGCATTTAGTTAGGCTAAATGAATGGCTGTGTCACGGTAAATCGCAAAAATACTAACAGGAATCTAGGAATCTATCCGGCCAAACTCACCTTGTAATATCAGCATGTGATCTCGGGATGATGTCGCGTCACGTACCCAGGCTAGATACGACTTTGGGGTGAGGTCTCTATAGAGCTCCTCTATTCAATAATATCAAGGACAGCTCTCATCGACTGTTATGATATTTTCTAGAACTACTACTTCATCCGCATTCTTACAGAATCTGATGACGCACGGTACCCTATGGTACCATCTGGGTCATACTGATATTGCCTGCTGTCGGGCATCATTAGGCTTGATTATGCGTGGCTGTGAGCCGGCGGCCTAATGAATATTGGTATGTACCAACTGAATATAATATCAGCAATGAGATATTCTCCCACTGAACATGAAGCCTCTCATTCGAGGCTAAGTAAATTTGTCTCCTGCGAGAAAAAACACATCCCTATGATTGATTACTTACTAAAGCCATGAGTTACTCGTATGGCTCCGAAGAACTACTTGTTTAATATCGTACAATACTTTCGCGACTTCAAATCCTGGAGAAAAGTTAGTTCGCAGAAGTCGTTAAACTATTTGACGAGTTCAACATAGTGAATAAGTCTCCCTTAGCCGGCCAAGAATTGGATCCGGCTAGAATTTAGATATTATCCAATACTTAGGTACTTGTGTATCAGCTTTGGGGCATCCTCCACTACCAGAGACATGTGCAATGAAAAAATAGGCACGCGGTGCGCAGCTGAGGATACACTAAAATCTGCCAAATGAGGAGATATTTGGTGCTTTCCAGTGAATGTATGTCAATTATCACCTCCTTCTTATAAGGAGATATACCTATAGATTTGGAGAAGTCTAGATGCAACGGCAGCAAGATATTCGTGTAAACAAAGTAGCCTCGCGACTTTTGATATGTGATGATCCTATATCCCACTCCATTCCTTAAGGAATTCAAGCACGCGTTGAATCTGGCAGTCAAAATTACAAACTGACAAACTTTGGGTCTCTCATAATGCACCTCAAGCTGAGCATATCACAATTATGGGCCTGTCTCTTACTTCTTTGTTTACATACTGTTGGCCTAACCGAGGGGCTTGGCGAAATCGCGCGGACAGATGAACCTTGACCTTAGTCCTTGAGCAGTAGTCACAGCTGTTACTACCAGACCGACTGAGGTGTTTGCACTTCTCAGACGTTGTTATCTAGCTCAAAATGTCCTTCTGTTCAGATAGCTGATCTCTTGCATTGTGGGAGGAATCACGTGTTGAAGGTCACAAGCCGCAGCCTGGTCACGAGGATGTCGCAGAGGGACGTTTCGGAGAATGACCGGACCACAAGTATTGGTCGAGTGATTATCGTTTTGGCTCATATTAGTCACGACCAATCTTGAGTTCTGGTTGGGTGGCTGTAAAATATATGTAAATAGATGTGGTAGAAGCCGGATCCAGCAACCTCCTCATTTCAGTGGCAGAATATACTTCTGCTACAACCCCAGCCACATGTCTTGAGTATCGGATCATTCTCTGGTATCATCATGCGCTGCCGACTGCACCCTTCTCAAAGGGTTGAGGTTTTCTTAATTACCGACCAAGCCTCAAGCAGCTCCAAGCAGAGTCCAGTGACCATCCACTTTGGAGTAAGACAGTGTAATAACGAGAACGGTCACTTACATCATCTACTGAGCCCCTCCATAACTAATTATATGATGATGATACGCCTCTCGAGGTATGGTTATTGTCAGACATTCAAAGCAAAATTCAGAGCCCGAAATTTGATTCCCACGAATTCGCACAACAGCAAGATTGCAGGACTCCAAGACGAAGCCAGACTATGGCGTGTAACTACGATTATGAATTAAGACTCAAGTCAACGCGGAGACATAGGTCGAGCAGACACGTTGAGTATGAGCCGAATCATTCATCTTACGCGCCGACTTCCTACCGAAATAGATATCGAGGTAAATGGATCCATCACTTTTCAAAGAAGATTTCTGAATGACAATTGTACAGATCTACTGTATCCAACCCATTATCCGGACACCACTTACCGAACAAACATCACCAATCTACCTGGCGATATCAAGTTGTCTGTCTTTGACTATCTCGATCCAGTCTCGTCTGCTTGCCTCGGACTTTCAAGCAGACACCTTTATCCTTCTCACAAACGCATGCACAGAAATGTCGGTCTATACGAACAAGCCGATGGCAATGTTCCATTATGCTTCCAGCTGAGAGATTGGGCTCCAGAGGATCTTATGCTGGATCCGAGATCTGGCAAATATGTCAGTCGTGAAAGATTTGAGAGAGGTGATGAGAGATCCGGAAAGAAGAGGCATTTTTGGGACGGAAGGTTGCGTCGGGTCGGGAAAGTGGTAGATTTGCGGCATCGGGAAGAGAAGCTCAGAAGAGTTGAAAGAGATCATGATCTCAGAGAGAGATACTACGGGAGATGGAGATAGATGGATTTCTCATTTAGAGATACACCGCACCTTGAAGTACTCTTTCTGTCCTCTGTTTCTTTTGTGCATGACTTGAGTTTGTTTTGAACTTGGGGTTTGCTTATGAATTTTCGTGGCTGCAGAAATGTAGGAACGTATTGTAAAGCTATGGTTTCAGTCAATCACGATATCTGCCTCGTGTCAGTTATGGTCTTTGTCCTCCTAGATTTCAATATAATTCTGATGGAGCTTTGTTTACTTGCATATCGCTTATCCATGATGCTAATTCCCGTCTTTAGTGAGATTGATGGAGTGTAATTTTGGGTAAGGCCCGTCCTTTGTCGTTAGAGCATTCTACACAAGGGCAAATACCTCTCAAATATATCACGAACTCATAATGCATATGGTCTCAGAGTTGATGGTGAGATAAGAGGATCAGATGGCCCTTTCATCACGTGTTCCTATCCAAGTACCCCGCCAAATTCAAAACCCCGCTGCTTCTGCACATCACTCCATCTACATTTCGGCCACGATCTATATCAATCGACAAGTCGTCTTCAACCCAAACGGAACCGCCTTTTTTCTGATCAGCCCCCCTAGGAACTTCACAGAACACTCCGCTTGCATTGTCTATATCCTCTACAATGGCAGCAGCAAACTACGAAGCAGCTATATCCCTAATCGACGAAGCTCATGCCCAAGATCCGAACATCACAACAGTCGACGGCAAAGAAGTTCCATACGAACTTCACTATACACAGCAGATGTCTCGATACCTAAATCTACGTGCCCCCGACGCCTCCCCGATCCTCAAAGTCGCCATTCGAGCACAGCACTTCCGGCGCTGGGAGATCACTCGCGACTCATATCCTATGACCAAAGCAGGCTATTTGAACTGGCGAAGCTTCTTGAAGAAACGACAGGCCGATCTCGCGGCTGCGATATGCATAGGTTGCAACTTTACGAAGGAGGAGGCGGAGGAGGTCGCCAAGTTGATACGGAAGGAGGATTTAAAGAAGAATGAGGAGACGCAGATACTGGAGGACGTGGCCTGCTTGGTGTTCTTGGATGATCAATTCGATGCCTTTGAGAAAGGCCACGATGAAGAGAAGATTATCAATATATTACGGAAGACTTGGGGCAAGATGAGTGACACCGGACATCAATTGGCTTTGCAGATCCCTATGTCGGAGTCGAGTAAAGATTTGATTGGGAAAGCGCTGGAAGGATAATTGAGACCGAGTTAGGCCGAGGTTCCGAATCGCATTCAAAGAACCACAGCTTGACGAGAGGAGAGAGAGAAAAGAATCGGTCCCAGCCTAGCATACCTAATCATCCGATGCGAGCGGACCCATGTATTGAAGTGGCATCGACACACATGTCGCTCTGCTTTCAAACCTTTACATGTGTATCTTTCATGGCTCTAGAGATCTGACCGAACTCTCTGTTACAGCTCTAGCGCAGGCTCTGTCGACGAGGTCCTGTTCTGATCGGTTGCTTCGCACCGAACTGTGTACGAAGTGTTTGGTCTTTTCGCTGTGAGAATACAAAGATGATCTTCGAATCTAAGACGTTCAGTAGGCTGCTTAGCGAAGTCAGACGAAGGTACTTACTCAGCAATCTCATATGTCTACAGTTCGCTACCTATCCGCTATACCAAGTGTCATGCTGGACGAAGAAGGAATATCGGAGGATGTCGAAAATGATAGGAAAGGCCCAGTCATTGGCTTTCCAGAAACAGACAGACCTCTCATAGTGTTGCTGAGTGATTACTCGACTCATCACTAATAACCGATTCCAAGAGAAAGTCTACCGAGCTTTGTAACCTCAAGGGTTCAATGCTGCTCACGTAGCAATAAACTTCCCAAAAATAAACCTGCTACTGTCCTCGAAGCCTGCACTACTCGCACTCCCATGTAGCCCAGGGAGCCGAACATATATTCTACTCCACACTCAAGCAGATTTCTTCCTGGTTCCATTGCCGATGTTCCGTACGATTTATGTCACGAAGACTTCCTCGCCTTACATGCTAGATACAATTGAAATCCATACTTCTAACTTCCCCTTGCCAAGATTCTCAGAGGCGCTCTTCCTGTACTATCCTGTACTACGATAACTTCAGTTCTCGGGGAAAATTCAAGTCATGTGTGCCACAGGCCGCCGATCAGGTACCAGATTCATCAACGTATCAGTCATCAAACTTCGTATTCTCAAGCTTCACAATGCAATATTCCGAGATGCTGTTTGCTGTTAGGCAGCAACGTTTCCCTACCAAGAATTCCCTCCAATACGTCCAGTTGTTAGTCCTACGATTGGTGGTGATGATAGTATTCATTTATTTGTGCCAAGTCTATATGTTGATAGGAATACCTAGGTATGGAATGTGGCGTGGAAATCGTACCTCACTGCACAAGTCTGACAACGACGACATGAATTACAGATGCTCCTTTAGCGGAACGACACTCCTTCCAAGACCCTGACTCGGACATCTGCATCATCTCCTCTTTGTGTTGTCTGACTGGGACACGAGACGGGACGATACCTGACAGGAAACGAGGTAACAGCGAAACAATCGGCAAACCGGCCAAGACCGATCACAGCTATTCAATTCTGTATTCTTCATCAACTTCCATTAAGATAACAAAGACTTTTTATCTAGTAGGGTAACATGAGGCTTCGTATCGCTTCCTTCTTGGGAGCTTGGCTTTTCACACTGCCTAGCACGAACACTCGCAACCAGCAATAATTACGCCCAAGTGGAATAATTACAACCAAAATTATTACGAATCAAATGATTCTCAGGATCACTCATCTCTTCGGCCATTCTCCAAGACTTCAAAGGCCCGTTACTGGAATACGACCGCTCGCATTCCCGTATCTGTGGATCCCCGTCCACGATTCCACGGGCTTTCGCATGGCTTTTTCGGTGAAGAGGATCATCGATGTACGGAGCCGAGAATCTGAAAGGGCTTTCGTCATGAAATGTCTCGTCATCGAATACTTTGTAGACCTCAGTATGAGGGGAGAGTAGGTATAAGTAGGGAACTTCCGCAGCTCCAATCCCCGTCGCCCAGCATCAAGTTCATTTTTAATACCCTGTCCTCTCAGCTTCAAGAAGTCTAGATAAAGCCAACAAATTCACCAAACAACAACAGCAGCATGCGTCTCTCAATCCTGTCCGCCCTTGCTGTCCTCAGCACAGCGGTCTTCACTCACCCAACTGCCGAAGCAAACCACCTCCAAGCCCGCACCAACGGCTGGGCCATCAAGAAGTAAGAAGCCAAGCCCTTCACCCAATCACCATACTCCCCTTTTCTTCGCCAAAACCCACAACACCCCAGAAGAAAATTACTAACCCCCTTCTCCAGCTTCACACGTTCCAGCACCGGCCCCAACGCCCCTGTCACCTACACATTCATTATCGACACCTACGGCACCTTCAGCAACTGCACCATCGTCGACAGCACCAATCCGGCCTGGTACCACGCCTGGTACGACCTGCCCTGCAAAGATGCCCCATTCCATGTCTCCTGGGGCTGGGACTACCCAGGTGATTTCACTGTCATGACGGTGGAGTCTTTCCCGGCCTCTGGGCCGCGCCAGAAGGTTTATTTTGGGTACGAACACCCAAATTCGGGACTCCCGGGCACGGTTTATTATCCTGATAAGGGGTATAACACTCCTCAGTGATTCTTCTCAACAGACTATTGGTCCTGCGAGGGTTGGTCTCAGGAGGGAGGGTTTGAGAATAGATAGGGGAGGGTAGAGGTGGGAATCGGTTGATTGGAAATGGAATGTGTAATAGATGTTATTTGGTCTCGGTTGTTCGGAAGCTTGATTCAGTTCAATTATACTTTTTGCTTTGGGAATCAATCGTTCCTCTTGAATTCTAAGTGAGAAATACAGCTACAGGATGTCCCTCCTAATGGTGTACATGATGCCTGATTTTTCCTGCATAGAACCAAACTGACGATGCAGCACTGGCACATTTGGGGGCAATAGGGTTGGTCTTAACCACTTTGGCTCTGAAGCCCACCTAAGAATTATGCGGCCCAACCACAAGTCGAGCCATAATGTTGGATGTGAGGTGATCCCGGATACAGTACTGGCTTGACCAGGATAGCGTTTTCTACCACGGTTGGATAGTTAGCTGATGTAGATTGCGGGAGTATAGAACCTGACTTCTTGACACAAAATGGCCGGACGGGAGTCGGATTGTGTGTTGTAAAAGGTGAAATTTTGATTTGTACTACAATGAGCGAACAAAACTACGCGTAGCTTACGAATCCAGACTTTAATCGATAAAGGGCTACATGAGATATACATACTTGTAGCTGCTGTAAGAGATATGCGTGGCAGAATGGATGTTTAGGCTCTGAATTGGAGAGGGGATTTTGTTTTGATATGTTAATAAACCCACCTTCGACTTCTATGACTGAAGTATCGCATAAGGCGTCTTGGCCTTAGATGAGCATTGCGTGTCCTCAAAAAGACAACGAAAAGGAACTCCTTAAGTGAACCTTCAGTAACACTCGACGAAGCGAACTTACCTCTGCATATAGTACTGCGTTCTATGCTTGGGCTATTATTGGCATCCTTATCTCAAATCGTTGTTTTGCCGTCTCTTCACTTTACGATATTTGCATGATCGCACAAGGACTATAGAAATACTTTCGACGTTAGATAGCTTGTAAGTGGTTAATATATGAAGATTTAATAAGATATTTCGTACTCGTGCTCGTGCTCGTTGTGACTATAATACTGAGTACAGGCAGGCCCAAAAGATCAACCATTTGTTATCTGTGCGCAATACTAGAATATTCCACTGTCAAAGAGGTATTGGCTAATCAGCTATTGCGCTTTCTCTGACTTTCTCTGAAAGTGGTAGATTCTGGGGTCGATAGCATCGACAACGGATGGTTTGGTTGATCTTCATGGCATGTACCTTTCGTACGAAGTGCGATTCTCGTACGAAGTACGAATACATGCGATCGCCCGTAGTCTATCACAAAAATCGCTTAATTTTGGCGAGAAATCGTTATATCGCTCAACGTTCAACTAGAACATCATACTAGTGAAAGTAAAATTGGGAATACCTGGTTATCGTAAAATACTTTCATAATCCTTATAGATATCACATGATTCATGAAAGTTTATTTTATTGAGAGTAACACCGGCAGTTGTCTTTCAGATTAATCATGTAAGTGGCGGTGGTATTCGGGGTAAAGGGCTCAAACTCAAAACCGGTCAAGCTTGCACATCAACAGACTTTAAGTAAATTATAGTTTTGCCACTTTTTAAACTTGGCTAGAAGGGGTATTTTAGCCAATAGGATAGACTGAATCTCGAGTAAGAACTTTAGAAATTTACGAAGTCGCCGATGCGGTAATTACTTGGTACACTAAAACAATATACACCTTGATATTCAGGCTTTTGAGGCGTAGTAAACCCACTTTCGGTCTTCCGGAATGTTTAGAAGAAAACCGGGAGCTATGGAGAGCACGTCCTTTAGAAATAAAGAGAAATATCTACGTTAGGAGGAAAAACCCGTTAAAAACGATAGGGCAAGCAAGTCACCGCGAATAAGAGATTACAAAGACGTCCCTTGTGCTGATCTACTCTCCTCCCTATAGGTTGTAGTGGAAAGTTCAGACCCACGAAGAAACCGAGTAGTTCAGCTCGTTTTCGCGTTACCATCTAATTGGACGGCTCGGGGTTCATCGCGGATATCGGGTGAAGTATACGCCTTTGCAGCTATCCACCTACAATCTAGGATCGTATAATCGAACAAGCGAAGTTGAAATATTGATCGCAAGGTGACACGGGATTTCGAATTCGAAATGAGATGAGATTAGGAAACCTGGACCGAACAGCAGAATGAATGCAGATAAAGGAAAGTGATAAGTGGGAGAGACAGAGCTCTCGATACTAAATACTGTAGTGAGATCGTATCGGGATGAATATGTTGAAGTTGGTGATTGTTCCTGGCTGCAAAAAGCCCACCTACGTGATACAGCTTTGAAGTCATTTTGGATTTTCTGTCCGTATTGTTTGTTATCAAGCTCAACCTTAAATCCCGACACTTGCAACTTGCGAACTCATGATTAATCCCGACACCTTGGCTGAAGTGTTTCGCAAAAAGCAAAAACTTTGTCATCAAACATTCGGCAAGCATCCTGCATCCTATTTAAGTCCCCTTTGAGATACATCTCGCTGCAGATGCATAACTGCATAACTGGCGGCCAGCACACGCTGTAAGTGGCCGCACCAGGGGGGTCACTCCGCCATTCCGAAGTCCCCTGGCGCACACCTTATTCGCTCACAAGCTGTTTCCCTTGCGTGCCTCGCAGCCCATCGCAGAATGGGCTCATAATACCCCAAAGTCGTCAAAAGAACTTACGACTTTGAAAGAATAGCATAGGGCTGGCGATAGTTGATAAGCATCAGATTAAATATACCTATATAGAGAGGCATGACCGTTACGCTTATAGATAGGTAGCTTGAGAAATAACGACGACTTCAGCGCATTTCAATCGACGTCTTGCGAGAATACAACTCTGCCATACCATGCTTCCTTTGGACGCCTATGCCTAGCTTGTCCCCTTCGTCGACTACAGCTCATGTCGGGATCTCGACACACCACACGATGATTCGCAAGATCATAGCAGAGGTGCTTGGCAGTAATGCCTGGGACTGGTTGCCTTCTGCGTGTTGGAGGACAGCAACTCGCATGGAAGATGTGTGTGAGTTTGAAGATTTGGTTCTTCCTCTGTTTTGGTTTGCTTTCTTCTTCTCTGGTCCAGCGTCGATTGGCTTCATCTCATTCCTGGCTAGGACGATATTCGGAACCCAACTGCCGCAGGATAACCAGGGACAGCTTGTACAACCATTGACAGCCGTACAACCCCGGACCTCATCTTTGGACCACTGTCTAGGCTCCGAGGAGATCACCCGTGACAACTTCGGACACTGACTTCGTCTCAAGCCTCTAGAAGCCAGGTCTTCTGATATCGGGTTCTAGCTATAAACTCTGCCGATATATCATCTCAGATATCCATCGTTAGGCAGCAAGCTTGCGTGTGCCCGCCTATCAATTCCAGGTGCACTTCCTCCTGGGACCCTCTTTCAAATTGGCCACTCATTGTTGAGTACGCAGAAGCTCGAGGAAGCTTTGATTCCCAGATCCACGGGAGCGACTTTGAGTTGATTTGAAGCATTGATTCAGATACGGCTCGGCGTCATGGTATCACAGCTTGTACAAGCACTTTATCGACAAAGTATCCCTTTGCGGGCTGATTGCAATTGGTCGAAGATCGTACGGAGACAGGAGTGTCTGGGACAGGCGGGCAGGCAGGGCTGATCCACTTGGCTGCCCCTGCCTCCCCATGTTCGCTTGCACAACATCGGACCCTCGAACCCTCGAAACTTCGAACCCAAACTGTATTTTCGTACTCAACTCGACTGGATCTTCAACCTCGGACTTCATGGATCACCCAGAGTTGTCCCCCCTCACACGACAAGCACCCTTATTAGAGTTCCGCATATACATCCGGCCTCGTTTAGTCTTTCAACCTCCCACCTTGAACCTTCTTCTACGTGCATATCCTCTTGTCCGGAGATCCAATCGTTTCGATCCCACGATATGGCAGCTTGAGTGACAGCCAGCCTCTCCACAGCAATCTGCAACAGACTTATAGCGATTCCGACTCTCTCAGTTGCACCATGAGCTCAACACCAAGCCTGGCTTGCGATCCTTCCAATACGTGGACAGCCAGACAAAACGATTAGACTCATCTGCCAGGCTGGAAACCGCTCAATTGATGCTGGCATAACGCGGCCGATATCTACTAACTCTTCAAGTCCTCGCCCTAGGAACTGCGTGCCTGGTGCTGGCCTCGACAGTCGCCAACAATCCAGCTTCAATGATTTGGTATCTGCTGTATCCGTTTCGAGGGTATGGGCGTCATACTGCAAGAGGTGCATGGATGACCTGCTGATTTGGCTACAGAACTACCGAACCGCCCCAGCTTGACAATAAACACCCCCTCCGTGCAGCATTCACTCGATATGGCAACTATTCGGCGCGCCATCCGGTTATCACTCTTTTGATTTCAGTGGCCACCGCTGCCATTTTGATATATCCGTTTCCATTCCTTTACACGAATAATTTCACCAGTGGCGCATCGAACCTTCCGCATCATGTCTGGACATCTGCGCAACCATTCGAGGGGCTGTCCGCGACTCGGCCGGACGTCGTCATGCGATCGATATGGGTGCACGGTACGGCCACTAGGAGGGGGGATATAAAGTCACTGCTGACTTTGTGCAGGAAGTTACATGAAAGCACTGGAACCAGAAGTTCTCCTGCGCGCATTGGAGATACAGGATGAATTACTTGGGCAGACTATCAACTTCGACCCCCGAAAAGCGCCTGAGGAACGTGCCACGGTCAACCTAAGCATCAGCCTGACACCACATATGCGAGATATATTCCATGCAGCGAATGGTCTGAGCGATTCCTCCTGGTTCTTCCATTCTCCTTTACAATACTGGTCAGGGGATGGAGAAAAAATATTGCAGGACAAGGACATAGTTGCGACAGTAAACGAGCGTTCTCGCCAATCGACCTATGTCAATGTGACTCTGCGGCATTCGATCGTTTTCAGCGGGAAGCGTTTCGAGGATCACCGATTGGTTGCTGCCGATGCGTTAGTCATCACTCTAATACATATGATGGACTCGCCCGTGGGAAGACATTGGGAACAGAGGGCAGAAGCACTTGCTCAAAAGAAATCCGCCCAGTGGCGTCTCTATCCCGAAGATGGTCGATCTCTCACGAACACGCTGTACGAATTTCGATTCCAGCCACTCTCTTTCCAGGACGACCTCTTTCTTGGAGTGATATATAGCTTCATCGTGCTGTACTTCTTCATAAGTCTTTCGAAGCTACGCGCCTTGAAGTCTCGACTGGGCCTCATAGTTGCAGTAATGGCGCAGATCGCAGTTTCTATCATGTCGAGTTTCACCATTTGCGCCATCTTTAAAATCGACCTCTCCAAGATTCCTCGAGAAGCCTATCCGCTGGTCATTCTTACGATTGGATTGGAGAACATTTTCAGACTGATCAACGCCGTCATCGTGACCTCTTCTTCGTATGCAACAGCGTTCAGAATTGGTGAGGCACTTGGCCAGACTGGCCACATAGCACTCGCCGGTGTAAGCCAGAATCTTGCTATACTCTGGATATTGTCCAAGTATGTTTCGCCACAAGTCAAGGCATTCTGTACATTTGCAGCAATCGCCCTTACATTCGACTTCTTCTACTTGCTGACATTCTTCGCTGCTGTTTTGAGTGTTGATGTACGAAGAACGGAACTAAGCGACTCGTTAGATCGAGCTGCAACACTTAGCAGGCCGTCTTCGCCAGAGCAGCAACCTAAGCAAACCTGGATTGACGCAATGTGGAAAGGAGAGTCAGCATTTTCCACTAGGATTGCAGGGACAATTGTGATGACAGGCCTCATATTGATTGCACAGTGGCATTTCTTTGACAATGAAAGCCTGGGTCAGACCGGTCGACGAGTCATGCACCTTTTGAAGTCGCAACCACAACCGCCTCGATCTCCACAAGCCTCTTTCCTCTCTGTTGACATCAACCAGGCAAGATCTCCCACGGCTTGGTTGCGATTACAAGATCACGAAACAGCACGTGAGGTAATCAAGGTTGTCAAACCAAATAGTAATAGCTATATCGCTAGGGTCTATGATCCGTTGGTATTCGTTCTTAATGGCTCAGATCGAACTCCAACTCAATTTGGCGTACGCCCATTCCTGCCCGCTGCCTATGATTTCGCTCGCAACCAGTTGAGTGTCTTCGTTATCACAGTTATGGTCACTCTTGCTGCTGTCTCCATACTGATGAACTATCTTCTATGGGACGAGTCCACAGAGAATGAAGGGGACAACCGCCCGCACGACCAACCCCTGTTGTCCGTAAAGACTCTTAGTAATGGTCACAGCCTTGATGTCATATTGTTATCTGCTTCGCGTGACGGAATCATCGCTTCGGTTGGCTTGGATAGACTGATACGCATCTGGGATGTTCGAAGAGGAATAATGAGCTACATTGTCCAGGACTTCGAAGCCAATGTCAATCCTTTTCCTGTTATAGCCATCGCTATCGACAGCGACTCAAATTGGTTGGCTCTACTCTCTGGGCATGACCGTGTCTACTTGTGGAATATTCCCGAAAGAAGATGGGGACCGTCAATGAGTGTATCAGTCAAGGGACGAAAACCAGTCGCGTTCTGCTTTGGCTATGACGGCTCGGAGTTCATCGACCCTCTGCTTGTTGTGCGCTACAACGGGAAAATGACGGAACTTCGTGTGGAGAGCAACCAAAGCGTCGAGGTCAACATTTGCCATGGTCCATTGGTCTCTGTTCGCCAACATTTCGAGAAACCTCTCGCGAGCTCGCCAAACCCACCTACGCGAGTTGTCACATCTTCAAAGAAAGGCTGCGTTCACATAGCTACACAAAGCGAAAAAGGGTGGGTGTCTTATCCTGTTGATATTGCCTGCCCTACAGAAGACCCGGCCATCACATCAGTGCTACCATTGCCAGCATTAAGCTCTTTTCTCGCAGTGCGCACCCGCTCGGTAGAGTTAGTTGATATCGTCACTCATAAGATCACTTACAGCTTTCCTACACACGCCATGAAGCCAGGCTCCTTGCGTTGCTTTCACTCAACGCGGCGGAGACCTCAATGCGGCTCAGTGGGGCTTGCGAGTCTTGCGATTGCCTACACTAACGCGGATACTGGCAATGTGGTTCTCCAGTCTTATCTCCCCAAGCGCGCAGGTGACACAATCTGCTTCCGCGATCCAAACAAGCCAGGTAGCAAGACCTGCTGCCTGTGGCGCGAAACAGTTGAACAAAGGTACGAGATCGACAATCCAGGAGACTGGGAAGCGCTCAAAGTTGGGTATTTGGTCGGCGTTAGGAAGAGAGACACCGCCATGGAGAACAACTCGCTCTCAACTGTCAACAGTGGACTTCGGCGCCGGGGCTCGCCACTTCCTCATAAATTCTTGACAGGTAAGCAGCCATCGGAAAGCGATGATGATATCTGGGAAGTTTGGTCAATATCTACTCGAGGCGAGATGACTTCAACGCCTCTGTGTGGATATGCCGAGAGAGACAATCTTCTCATCAGCGAGTTAGGTCCTCTGCACCACATGGGCCGAAGTTCGATTGTCTTGGGTTCAGGCAATGTTATCAAGGTCATAACTGTGGGGAATGAGAATTTTGACGGCGGCGAGAGCTCAACCGACGATGCTCTCTTTGTAGGCATGGCTGCTGCATTATCGAGGAGGAAGAAAGCTTCCGTAGGATCGAGGAAGACTCATTGAAATTCTCACCTAGGAGTACTGTTAATACGCAGCTTGAAGGCGCTACATCATCGTGCTCAACGCTAGAGTGCTGCAAATTTTGCTAGAATTTCGGTCGGCCGTAACTACGCTGCAATATATGGCAAATAATATTTTTGGGGGGGGGGGGAGATGTAATTGATACGACAGGAAATTATGCGATGAAAAAAGAGATACCCATGGGAAACATATTTTCACTGTTTGCGGCTGTTGGCACTTTGATCTCTTTACGAGTTGGCGTTAAAAGTTATGCAACAGAATATTTCAGAAAGGCGATGGTGATAGTGCCATTAAGGGCGGAGGTCAAGCTGTTCGTTAGACGTTGATAAAAGCTAGGCGTTCTGGGACTGTGCATCTATTGGCTTGATTTGTCCGAGTATGACATTGGGTAGAAGGCGGGATGTTTCTCTGCACTTATGTTGCTGGATGGCGCAGGGTTGATGGTGAAAAGTTGAATTAAGCAGAGATAAGCCGGATTACTCGGATATGAATCAAGGAGAAAGGGAAATGGAGCTGGAGCTGAAGTGAGACATAGACGAGGAGATGAATGCAAAGTGACAACGAATAACTTTCCTCCAACGTCAAATCGTTGCGATCTCTCATCGCTGAACAGCCTGACTTTGTTAGCATCTGCGGCACGCATCATCTCACGGTACGGTATCTGGTTGTAATTATGCGAACAGTATTACCAAAACAGATTTTGGCCTTGGTGAGTCAATGCGTCTACCTCTTGGTAGAATTCATCAAACATGAAGCCCTAGAAAAGCGACGATAAAAGAAGAAGATTAATCAGTTCTGGCCCCGACACAGCGATATGTGAGCGTGTTGCTACCGGCCTCGTTTGCTGCTATAGTCATCAAAACATGATGCGTTGTTTGTTGCGAAGAAACTAGTCGCGTAGATCGAGCCGGAAAAGTTGCCAGAATGAAATAAACAATTTTGGATGCAACAGATGTATAGTATACCATGACTCCAAGTCTTACATCGACCTGCTCAAAAGAAACGACTCGACTCGATTTATAACTCGCAGCCGCGTGGAAAACCCGTTCCTGTTATTTATGTGCACATCACAATATAATATATTGAAACAGTCCCCTCATCCACTAAGCCAAGCGTCCATCCTCTCAGCATGCGAAAGCTCACCACAGTATCTACTTATGTACAGAAGAATGTCCCCTTCTATACTAGATCTGCGACTCTTCTTTTTTTTTCTACTCAAGACTAGAGCATAACTACTGTTCCTTGCGGACACACCAATTTCCACTTCAGGCGCTTACAGCCCGAGATGTGGGAACCACGATGTATCGCTCGCTGGAGTATCGCATCTAGAATAGTAGGTCGCCGGGCTGGTTACCACAGCGGAAATACGCAGCCACGTCTCGCCTCTTGGGGAAAGGGCTGGCTGGTTTCCAGGAATGTCGTAATGGTTTCGATGTGATGATTTCTTGTATTGGATGTCCAGAGTGGGAGGATCCAAAGTGAATGGTTGTGTTAGGAAGTTCTAAAGGGGGTTTGGTGGTGAATATCGGGTTTGATACAATCGAGGCCTGATGCGAGAGGAGACGGAAGGGAGTGGGTGAGGCGTTATGCGTGGTAGGTTTGGAATTGAACTTTAGAGAAAGCAATGAGTTGAAAGGGGAAAGGGGGAGGCGGAGAGATTGAAGGTGCATGTGGGCACTATTACTTTGAAGAGGTATGAGGCGATGAGGGGAAGTCGTGGTGGAGGTTGTTGGAGTGCGATGACACATTTATCCGCTACGCTGCCACTGGGGTTGCATTGTTCGTGCCGGAACTAGCTTTCTAGTACTGTTCTATGAACTATCCTCTATCTCGATCGGAGGACAAGTCGCGAAAATATTACGGGACATTACTAAGATATCACTTCAAAGTCGTATACTCATTTGATGACTTTACTTCGTTAATGACTTGATTCGTCCGAGACAAAGTTCCCCAACTTCAAAGTTCTATTTCAAACAATTCAGCCTTTCTATTTGCTAGTATTAAGCGACTTGGCGAATGTATAAACTGATGCAACTCTGATGGCAGCGCAGCTGATAACGAAAAAGAAACACTGTCGAGGCTACTAATATCGAGTATCTCGCGCATCTAACCAGTATATGCTCCCTCCATATACTCCATTTACTCCAGTCCAGAAATTAATGTTTACATTTGTAATCAAATCAAACTTTTCCTCCATATCAAGCCATTGAAAACAATACCACAATGGATATTTTACATAGCTGAGCTACTGATCTTCTCCTGCCCATGTTGTGCCTCCCTATCACTTCCAGTGTACTCGATAGAGCCAGTTTTGACAAGAGATGCCTTCCGAGGAAAGCAGTAACCGGGATGGAAAAGAGTCATAACCAGAACAGCAACGACGATCATTCTATAGAATTTTAGTAAGGTATCATATCATACTGAACATACTTGACTTACACTCCCTCCATAATTATAAATGAGATCTCATCACGCATAATCGGGTTCGCCCAACCCCCAACCATTTCAGCGATTCTGTAAACGCATCTGAAGAATACGGTCCAGTATGCGATCATGACTGCCGCGAGGAAGCCTTTGAATTTCCTTTGTGCGAGAAGAGCCTTGGCTTCCGGGTCAACGGCTTCCCATGCAAAGCGTGTGCGAACAGCGTAGTCGGTGACGAGGTATGCGAATGCGATGAGCGTAGCGACTTGTTGTACGATGCCGGAGATCATAAGGTTAGTGCCGAGATCGCGCAGTTTCTCATCATCGCCCGCACCGCCTGCGAATCCTCCACCGATACCCTGGAGCGTGAGAGAGATAAAATCACAGGTGATGAATATCCAAGTATAGAAACGAGCCTGGAAATAAGACCTCTCCTGGCCGAATGCGAGGATCAGATGCTTGAGCGTAAGGTAGATTCCGGCAGCGACGAATGCAGGTGCGACAATAAGACAGGATATTTGGATCTTGAATCCGATATCGCTATACGGATTATCGTGCATCATTAAGCGTCCTCCGTAGCCGATGGCTTCGCCTATGCAACCAAGTGCGATCGCGATGCTATAGAAGTATGTTCGCTTCTTAAAACCGAGACCGAGTTGAATTAAGGCGATGAGAGCGAAGATGGCGATAAAGAATACACTTGAACCGAGGTTGGGATAGTAGCCGTAGATTGTATCTTCGACAGAGCATCCTGGGCCGATATCTGTGCAGTTATCCATAGCGATTCTGTGTTTTCTTTCTATTTGATGTGGAAGTCGAAGTCGGAAATCCAAAACGAGGAAGGGTAAATATACCTTATGAAAAATCCGGTTGAAAAAGTCCTCAGTATTAGAGATATGAAAGCCTGAAGTGTGGAGCTGAATCAAAGCCTCGAGAAGATGAGAAGAGGCGTTCCTTTATGTCGCAACCATAGAGGCCGAATCTATATTCTCCAAGAAATCAAATTAAGCGAATGCGACGATTTAAGCGACGCGTCATTCGTCATTCTTCCAACCTGAAAACACCCCGATACCTCAATTTCAGCCACTATCGCCGGATTCGCTACTTTGCTGTATGGATAGATCAAATCATTAACACTCTTGAACGCGGATTGTTGAAGGTGCGGATGGCCAAGAATTATATCCACCGGCTTCGGCGACTTTCCGACATTGCTGAAGCTCCGTAGTGCCGGGGGATCGAGTCTCCCGGCCGTAAAGGATATCTTGGCGAGAACAACATTGGCGTGAACCTCTTTAAATGCCCGACAGGTCAATTTTGGATTGCGTTTCTATCGTGTATGTGTACGCAAACACTTGTGATTTCCTTGCAAATTCGCAAGAGTTCGATAAAGGATGACCCGTCTGTCTTATGAGCAGTGCCGCAGTCAGAGTTCGGACAGATATTTGATATCCAATCGTGTCGTGAAGTATTTATTCATATGACAGCTCGCATTCGCCTAAATACCGATCAAACACGAGCCCAGCCGAGCCTGACGCTGCGCCGTAATTGCAAATGCACGCATGTCATCGCAGGAAATGCAATTCTCATACATGGCTCCTGGAAAGACAATCTGCACTTCCTCATTAGCAAGCTGATAATATGGACCAATCATATTGGCGTCCAACTATCTTAGCAGCTGGCTCTTGATGCAGTGAAAGCCCCTTTCCTTTCTGAGATGAAAAAGCCATGCCCTGGTAAAGCGGAGTGGATGGGTGGTGAGTCGAATCTGTTCGTGGTTTGTGATGTTGATATTGGCTCAGTCGAATCGCCCGAAATCCATAGGTTTATTATTATCACATGTGTGGCATCCAGTCACGTGATCATGATTCAAGACGCAGCTTGTGGCTAGGCACGATAAGAGGCTAGTGACATACTAGCTGAACCAAATCCGTATAGAGCGGCCCGTAGTTACGATTATGTCGACATAGGTGTCGTTGATACTAATCTCAAGGTTCATCGCAGCAAAAAGCTTACCGGTGATTGATGTTTCCGCCTGTCCTGACATCCATAATTGCCCAATCCAGAATGCTATATGTACAGCTACCGAGAAGGTAAGACTTTCTTGCTCCTCTGTGGTCGGCCACTTTCAAGCTATTTGTTCAAAGATGCTAACACAATCAAATGCGAGTACCCTTCCTTGTCCTAGAATGCTACTCGATACTTTTTGGCTACCTTTTCATCACTCGGCTTGCACTTATGGGACATAGTCAATGGATCGATAGTCTATCTGCAGTACTCGGAAAATATAAAGGACTAAGTGCCCGTAGATGGCAAGATATTTTTGGTTAGATTTTCAAGCAATTATATCGGCAGTAATCATGCTAATGTTACAGTAATATATGTATACATCTCATTAAAAATTACAAGAATCCATCATATCTTCCACTTAGACTCTTCAGATATGATTCCAAAACCATAACATCTTTTGCAGATCATTATCATAACATTGAAGAAACACAAGTTTCGCCTAACAAGGGGAAGTCCCACATCTCCCCGTAAGCGAGAGTGTTTATCCTGACAGTAAATACGATGCTGCGGCTTTCAGGCTCATGTCCGACTTCCAGAGCAGATTTACAGCGATATGGGTTTGGAAATTTTCTGATTCACATTGGGTTCTCCCTTGAAACCAACCGAGCCCGATAGGCCAGGTAAGTCAGTAGGAGGCAGAGACACGTCAAGCAGGTCAGGCGATTAACACTTCTTCAGCTCTGCGGTTTTAGCCTGGTGTCACTTCATACTGGTACTGAAAAAAGGTTTTCGGCATATGTACTTGCGCATCATATGTATCCAAAGTTCGCCCAAAGCAGGCTTTCGAACCTCCTCCCGGCTTCTCATACTACCCTCAGTTAAGATTTCCCCACGTCTTATGACAAGGGCGTTAATGTATTAGATTAGAGTTAAATCTCCTTGATTCTAGCAAACAACGCTTAGGGTAGCAACACTTATTTTGGTATGATCCGCCCAATAAGATATCCTCTTACGTGGCATTGAAACCACGCAAGTAGCCTTTGTGCACCGGCAGTTGTCTGAATTGAAACCACGAAAGCCGGCGTATATACCATAAAAACACTATCGCCACACTATGGCATTCATGGAATAAGTTGTTATACTTATAAGGATGGAATCCACAAGTACTCCCCTGTTTTGATCATTTCTCATCTCATTTACGACCAGTTCCAAAGACAACAGCCAAGATGCAATTGAACTTTGTTTTCGCTCTAGTGCTCTTTGCGCATCTTGTTGATTCTCAAGCCATAATGTGCCTTGCTTGCTCTCGGCTGAGCGTCGAACGTCTCGATCCTATTGGCAATCCTAGACTGGAGTCTCCCACCTATCTTCATCAGATCGCTGGTGAGAACTCATTCAACGCTTCCATGGATACCGGCTCCCACGATACTGTTGGACAATCAATTTGCACGTCCTGTACCTTCGGTGAAGACGTCTCGAACTATTGGACTGTGGTCTTATATTTCAGAGTTAAGAATGGTACCTACAAACGTGTGCCATAAATGGCAACCAAAAACTTAGCTAGCAGGATTTCCTTACTGTTTACTACAATGCTCCCTATGATGGGAAAACTCAAGTGACTGCTTTTAAGCCTGTAAGAAATGTGTCTTGTTCGTTGTCCATTGCAGTTCTCTGACATTCAAAGGACTTCCGTATGCTGGTTGGCTAACAGCAATTGATCAGATGCTGAACGGAAAGACACTTGACTCACCAAAACATCGAGCCCACGTTGCGTATCCCAGCAGTGGTACCTTCGAAATAATGGACCATGCCCTTCATCGCATCCTATCAGGCTTCCTCAAGTCATGTTTGAGGTTATGTAGGATACAAGTAAATCCAATGATAAATTGATTTGGCCAGCCTTTCGTCTACTTGATAGGTGATGCGTAAGTCCGCCCTTATTCTTGCTTGAAACCTTCTCACGAACTACAAAGCACTAGCTATGGAAGTCATGGCGACTGCCTTTTCGGAAGGCAAGGTGACAGCTTGCAAAAGGCTTTGGACGCGAGGTGCAATCTTGAAAAGTTCGCCCACATTCCATCGCAGTCGGCTGCCAATTCGCACACAAGTGCCAAAAGGCACAGAATCACAAGGAGCCTGTAGATGGATGTAAGAAGTTCCCCTACCACTGAATCAAGGACGGAGATAACATGCAGTCCGGGCTTATCACGCTTCCCGGTAATGTTGCGCTGGAATGATAGATATTATGATTCACGATCAAATTTTCAAGGTGCTTATTTGAGCATTATTGAGTGCACAGAATTTTTCTTGCTTGATACCCTATTGTCTGCTGGAATAAGTTTCTCTGTTACACATCTGGGTATCCATGCATTCTCTATGCGCAATTAGCCTACACTACTGCGTTAGGTGTGTTTGGCTTGATCTGGGAAAAGTTTGGGCAGGAAGTAACCAATTCTGTGGGTGGTGATGGCCCTCAGAGTCCAACTATTCTAAAAATTTCCAAAACCCTCTAGGCTAAAGCTTTGTACTGACCCAGGTCTTCTTCTCGATCCGTTTTTCATCGTGTGTAATAAATGGCAAAAGGCCCTACTAGATGACCATCGCTAGCATTTTAAGCTTATCAAAACTGAACTCTTTATTAATTTGCTTGTAAGGATGATAGCAACCATTAAGTCTTGTCGAAATGTGCAGCAAAAGCTTTGAAGATGCGACGCTATCAGCGATCGAACTTGGACGTCTTATCCGAGCGATTTCTCTTCCTTTTGAGCAAAGGAACTTTCTTCCTCAGAAGGTTCGAATTTTGGGCTTGCTTTCCATGAGCCCGCTAGAGCATCACATCAAGATGTGATAGTTCCAAGAGAAAACGTTCCCAGCCTCTCACATCTTGCATCTTAGTCTCCGCCAAACCAAATACTGCAAGCTAGTAGTGAGTATATCCCTCCTCTTCTTCTCCTTATCTGTCACCCTTTGAGATCCCTCGAAAGCTACAGATGAGATTCGATTACGTCAATCTTCTCTTCAGCTTGAAGGCAAAGTACGAGGAAAGTTTAAAAGCTGAGCCCTGCAGAATCTAGCATTGTCAGAGATCCTATGATGGCACTACATAAGCCACGGTACTGAAGATGCAATCTCGAGCGGCATCAGTATTCTGAGCCACAATTACCTACACCGGGGAGCTAAATAGGTATGGACAAGATCTCTTTGCGATTCTCATCTTCCACTTGTGGAGCCCTGCCGCCCTTAGTCTGGCTGGAGACATTTTCTCGCTTAATTGCAGGCTAGGCGCGGTTAAAATAAACAACCCTTGTATTTCTTCATCGCAACGTGTTGGGAATATATCATGTGCCGCAGGTGAGCAGGTAGGGAAAATCTGTAACTCCTGTGACTCGATATAATATTTCTTTATTTCTCTACTACACTGGTCAAAAGACGTGCCTGGAGAAATGTATAATTCATTTATTTTTGCCAAAACAAGAATGCGCATTAGAGTAATTTATCCCTTCAAATCGCTGTTCTTGTGATAATCTTCTATATTCACATCACATATGTAACAATTTTTTTTATAGAAGCATTATACGATATTTTAATATATGAGTATGTAGAGATGTTTATATATATAGCTTATCCAGTCCAGTTTTCTTGTTACCGCGCAGTCTGAAACCTAGCTTGATCTGGCTGCTTTCCAGAGAGAAACCGTTGATGTCCTAGTCGTGGAGTATCCCGCGTCAACACAGCCTACTTCGCACTAAAAATGTGCTACTCCCTCGTGAAACCTATCCTCGACATCTTCTTGGGTGAGAATAAATATTTGCGATAAGTCAACAAGACATAGAGACTTTTCCTTTTCTGGAACATGGGCACTCCGCTGAAGGGATGGGAATCCATTCTCAAAGTATTAAATAAGATCAACAACCCAGGCAGCCATTGTCATAAATGTCGTGGCAAGCTCTTATCATTTGGTAGAAGGGAAGCACAGCACTGAGAAAACGAATGTAAATTTCTCGAGCAGCTTCATGCAAATTTAGAGGTCGAGGATATTGCTACCGTCAACAGAGTCCTCTGGAAGTCAGCAAACTCGAGATGTTTTGAGACCTTCGGCTTCGATTCATGGATTAACAAAGGGTGTTGAAATTCCGAAAATGAGAGAGCAGGAAGTGGAGCAGTCATAGTCAGGCTGCCTAGGTAGAGCCACGCACCGATGGAAGTGGCCCAATCGATACAGGTCACTATTATGCAGTCTACGTATCGGTCGACGGCGTGAGTAATTTCGCAAATATACGAGACATTTGTTTTTGAACAACACAACCAGTAACATTGGTGTCAAGAACATCAGAGTCTATCAGTAGCGACACTGGGACATTGTTGAACCCGTGCGACGTTGGTCTTACCAACTAATCCTTTAACTTCCAATCGAGGCCTCACTTTCCAAGAAAAAGGGAAAATGAGTGACTGAAGATGGAAGGTAATACATGCAGACATCTGGATTAGGTTCAACAATTGCGTTGATTTATTCGAGAAACTCTGAAATAAGCTTGATAAATCCTCGTGCTAAAGGACAGTACTCAAATCATACGCACGAAACGAGGATGATTTGTCTCCAGCGAGACATTACTTTGGTACTTGTAGAAAAACCCTTCCTTTAAATTGTCTCTTTAGTAAAAAGACATCTCAGACTTACGTGGCATGAATAATCAAACTTAGTAAACTCATAATGGTAGTTTGGTAACTTTGATTTGGTTACGGTATGGAGGTGTACATACCTATTTCTTTCCCGCAGTGTAAAAGCCATATTACAAGTCCCCACATGTGCAAAGTGTCATATTCTCGAATGTCGATCTGCCAATAGACCCAATACCACCCCTAATCCTTCCATTGGAAGCGGCTTTCGCTGAACATGCTGATCATCCCCGTTGGAAGCCAACCTTCCTGTACAATGTCCGGACCGCTGAAACGAGGCATAATGTCATCGGCATGGAGTTTAATGAGTCGCTGTTGGTAGCGGGTATAATTATTCCAAGTCCTGCGAATCAGGGCTTCCTTGACAGCAGGAGTCGCACTGATCTCCTGTTCGACAGGCTCTCTCATCAGCGTTTTGTATACTCGGTACAGAAGTCCGGAGGTCTGCTCTCGATGAAGGCAGATTTCTGCCCAAGGCATGAAAGGCTCTCCGGAAATTTTGTCCTTTGCCAGCTCCTCCTTTGAAAGTTTCTCCTGAGCTGGTACAATCATCTTCTCAAAATGGACCAAGGCCCGACGATAATCTGCTCGCTCCTCTTATAAAAAACCTTTCGTGAAAGCATCTGGATCTTTGATGGTGCTATTTAGGATTAGTCCTAGAGTAATAAATGCATTCTTGAGATCAAGACCACCCATGTCGGTTGGGAAGTAGACATAACCCTCGGGAACATCCACTCCGAATCTTGTCCTAATCATCTCTTCAGATTCGATGTAACATCGCACGCGGTGTCGTCCTCCATGGTTGAATGCTCCGTGGGCCCGAATAGGCGAGTTTGAATTCCGCGGAATGTCTCCAGCATCATCTTAACATGAGCTACCCCGCAACAGCTAGCTAGTCTTCCCATGTTGTTCGCAAAATATCTGACACCGCATATTTTCCAAGCTTACAGATACTCGATGACTGATTTGCATGCCTCAAGCTGAGTGCGAAGTTCTTCGACGTGCTTGTTGATCAAAACTTGATCCACAAGAAATCGGCCCGTGGTGGTATCCAACGCCAAGAATCCCCATATAATATCACCGCTAGGGAGATTTGAAGGAATTCAAGAAGCTTGACTGCCTTGTCTGGCGATCGTGATGCTTCATGTCTTGTCACGATTGAATCCAGGGCCTGTTAGACTAGCAAACTTCAACATCAAGTCCCAACCTATGATGCAGTTCTTCTCCGAAACCCAGCCAGATATCATCGTGCATACGGTACATTCTTGCGCCGTTGGTCTTCTGGTTGAAAGAAAGGCCCATGCAGAATAAAATGGCTTCGGCCATGAAATCACTCATTGGAGAGCTAGGTGGTGTTCCCCTCTTCCGAATTTTGACAGTTGCATTTGGACCGTCCTCCATGAAATTTACTGGTGCTTCGAGTGTTCGCCGGAAGAAATCGACCCAAGTCTTCGAGATACCCAGTGCCTTCAGCACAGAAGTGATAGTCAGATGGGGAAGTGTTGGCCTGAAGGACGCGAAATCTGTTCGACCAACTGTCGTGTCATGGCCTAAAGCGCGCTTGATCACTGTCTCTGTCACCGGCGTATGCAAGAGAGTCTGAGTTATCTGCAAGCTACTCTTTCGTGTATCACCCTCCTCAGATCGATCATCATCATAGCTGCCGCGAATCTCATTCACCATGTTTGGTAGTTGGTCGAGGAAAATTTCGTCTTGAAAGTGCTTCGTCCGGAACGTCTGGACAGATTTCTCCGAATCGAGCTGGAGACCAGCAAGGAAGAAAGTACGTGCGACACTCTTGGTCACGGGCATCAAGAGATGCTGATTCCGTCTTCCAAACGCCGCTGGATAACTGCAATTCGGCCAGGGTGGCTTTGAGATAAACCGACCATTTGACTCCAAGGTAGCGGAGGAGCATGGCTTGCGGGAGCTCATCGTTGTGAAAGGATGTGGATCGCCCATTCAAGAGCCACGCTGCTCGATAGCAATTCCCTTTGTATCCCACTCACAATTCATCGATGGGCATCATCCTCATGTTGAGAACATCTGCGATCTCCAACAGGACTGCCTTGTTTTCTTGAAACTCCTTCAACACCTTCAACACACCTCGCTTTTCCTCGGTAAGGAGATGAAACCGCAAAGCTTTGATCACCCACTTTGACTGTTGCTTCATCGGAGTGCTTTCCCCCGGCCAGCTTCTGCTCAAAGGCTGCTGTTGATGCTTGCAGTCGATGATAGGCCTTGGCGGTAATGGGTGACTGTGAGAAGAGTTGATTCAGATATCTCTCAAGAGCGACTGTATCGGTGGCATAGGGATTGAATGCCGGAGTTTCCCACTTCATCCGCTGATCTAGCAGCTCTGTTTCTGTCGATGTCTGAAAACCGAAGTCTGCCTTCAAGGTACCCTTGAAGCGTAACAACGTTGTTGAGAGACACTTCTCCAGAAGACGGCCATGAAGAGAGGCATATTCAACCTTCAACGAATCAACATTTAAATCGTTCACGAGTTTAGCTTGCCAGCCCTGCAGAAGTTTGCGGGACACCGAAGGATCGTGTTTCGCTTGAACAAGGAACATTTCGATGTTCTCGAGAGAGATATTTGGATTTGCCTTGACTTCACCCGACTACATCAGCCTTTGACACCTTGAAGAAGAACAGCTGCTTTTTCTCCTTGTTGGGCGAGGTCTCAACTCTATTCAGCAGTTCAGCTTTGGCCATGTCGAAAAGTTCTCGTTGCTTCAAGATTTCTGAAAGCTTGACAGCTGTGACCGACGAGAGTGTTTCTGATAGAGCTCTGGCAGGCGCCACGTTTGGGCGATGTAAGGAAATATCGAATAGTCAGACAGAGAATCGATATTGAGCCTATCAACAAACAATCTCGCGAGTTGCGTAGCTGACTTACACAGGCAGAAGTAGAAGGCTAGAGATAGATCGATGACGGAGGCACTGTTGTGACAGAGGATGCACAGAAGCTGTGCAGGGAGTTGTGGTGTTTGGATATAGAGAGGTGAAAACAGACTGAAAGCTGAGTAGCGTGGATGTCGATGCAGAGGCTGTCGCAAGGAAGCTCAAAGATACTCGACTCCACGTAACATTGTTAACTGGGCAATTCTGTCACGGTCAAGGTAGAAGCTCGATCAGAAGTTGTAGTCATAAAGCATCATTTGACTTTAAAGAGGGAGACCACGAAATCATGAGTTCACAGCGTGACTTTACCTTCTCAATTTATGAATGTCACGAAGCTATCATTAAGATCTTTAGTATACTGAAAGTCTCAAAACAACCACAGGACGTCATTTCTCGCGCCATCACCCGGAGCCAGAGGAGGCTGAATGGGCTAACATTTCATCTTCCGTGTTTGTTCACAATCTTTGACCCGCTTTGATTTAGGAACTTGAGCTCGGTCTCACATTGAAGAAAATTGATCCTGTACAAGTACGCGTTTAGGTCCACAATTAATAGATAGATGCAGGTAGCAGGGGACGGAAGCAACAAAGCGCCAACGATCATCACCATTGTAGCGAGGTTGTCCAATTGGTGTCGGATGAAGCGAAACAGAAATCCTGCAATATGTTCGTGACTTTCGAGATTTTCCCGTGAAAAAATTCCGAACCAATTCATGACAGTCAAAATTTGCTAGAGAGAAGCCTGTAGCTTCGTTCATGACTTCTTGATATTATCATTTAATCAGATCTCAGGATAGTGTATCGTCTTCAAAGGACGTGATTGATCTGGGGGTGAATTGAACTGAATTTGTTCTCATTTCTCACACGAAACAGAGTGCCTGGTCTTGAATAAAGTCAGATGTAGCCATAGATATATGAACCAGCCACTAGTGTGAGTTTGCAGATTCACAGCTGATGGTCGTCTGACCAGTAACCAACGAGGCTCGCCCCCATTTCAGCCACCCGAACTAACGTATGCAGTAAACTCGAATATTCGATGATGCGAACAACGGCTCTTTATTTGGTCCTGCTCGAAAGATTCTGGGGAGATATGGAAATGCCTTGGGGCAGGGGAAGTTTGGATGAAGATGAAGGAGTGATGTTACTGGAAAGGGGGTGAGAAGATGTCGCTAAAGTAGGATGTTGCTAGCTACTTCTTCTGTTTTGACTTCCTACTGCAGCTGGAGAAATTGTGTGGCATTCCAAAGGAGATGTGTTGCTTATTGACTGCAATCTGTAAACAGGGTCTGTCTGAGGTTTCGAGGTATCCCGAGAATAGAATGATTGATCATGCCAATTTCTCACATGGTAAGATCAAAAACGAGGCAGACATTTAGCTCCTATGTATTATCCAAACTTGGTTTCTCGGACCGTAATTGATCGCTAGAACACGAAAATGTATGACCAATCTCAATATACAACGATCGTTATATTTCGAATGGTCTTCGACATTCCCCTTCACTTTGAGCTACTTGGGGGTCTGTGGCTAACTTTTGGATCTAGGCCAGACAACAATATGCTAGGGTTTAGTTCATGTAATTATGGTCGCACAAGCTACCGAGAAGATAGAAAGGCAATAATATACTAAGAGTGAGATTGTCATGAGTTGGTCACACCGAATGTCCTCATCTAGGAGATTTTGACGCTGCAGATGCCTCTCTGTCTGAATCTTCTTTAAAAAAGGAATACCATCCATTGGCTAGATTTGATGTCTTTCAAGGTTGTACTGTGCTGGTTGTTGACATTTCACTCGCTTATGACAGCCCAGCAACCTAGCTTCTGTGACTGGACCTTTTTCATTAGCTCGAGGACTTGCAGAAATCACCGATATAGAACCGTTCAATTCTTCCCGGCGAGGTTTGCATCAGCTGATGTCAAGTGAGGGCCTACTTAAAGTTTGGTGGGGTAGAGATAGGCGGTCGAGGTGGTGAAGACGGCTCCTGGGCAAATACTAGCAGCTGTCTCTGTTGTATATAAAGATACCACGTACACCTATCAGATTAAGCCGCTCTAGTAAATCTCTCAGTTTCGTTCTCTCTATTGAGAATCCATACTAGTTTGTAATTTGTAAATCTCTGACGCATTTCCCAAGCTGTAACCTCAACACGGCAACAGCGGCAATCACACAAAGAGGGACCATCAACCGTGCTGTCCAATAGGCAGCCCCTCCAAGCATCAAAACAACAATAGTAAAACTTCACATCGAATCTCCCGGCCAGAAGAAGTGCTCATGATCGAGAAATCAGTACGCACTAGAGATTATTACCTTTTGTATGGTAGTCGTCTGCCCCCTGATTATCGTACTAACAAGACTTAACAGCTGTACCTCTCTGTACATCTAAAGTAAGTGTTCCTGTGCCCAAACATTGGGAATTTATGGTGGTATAATAAACGTGGAGTTAAGCTAATACAAGTAGACCTGGCGGTATAAGCGATATGGCGCACTCCGTAAGAGTGGCGCTGTACACCAATTGATACCGCACAGCACATGCACTTATAGGCTAGTGACTCGAAATATAAGACCAACACTTCTGCATCCTTTAAGATGTTTATTTTAAGTGCTTACCGTGGTGGTAGTGTATCTACTGCCAGTCATGCTGGAATCTACTTCTGGGTATTCCTGACTCGCTTTTCGCTTCGCCAATGGCAGCGGCAAGAGTAAAAATACTTGGCAATCCACTCTTGAAGAGCAACTCCTCCGCATTTCTCCCGACGTTCAGATCATCATGAGATCATTCACAGAATTCTCTGCGAGGACTAGCTGGGGACTCCACTGGAGACTCCGCAGCCAAGGACTTAAAGACTAGTTCTTGGACAGTCGGGCCTTCTCTTGCGGCGATACCGACGCTCATTGTGTTTACTACAGTATCGCTTAAATTGCTACCCCATTTCCCCATCTTTGATTGTCATTACCGGAATCCAAGACATGAACGGCTGAGTTTCGGAATTTTCTGCATAGAACATGCGGGGTAGACATTTCAAGTATGGATTTGGCGGATCTTGCCAAGGGGGAAGGTAATTCTCTGCTTCACTGCCAAGGGCATACGAACAAACATGCTATAAAGAGGCTCTGACCCGGAAGATAGTGAAGTTTCGCTTCCGTCTTTGTAATCCTCAATCAGCTAGAGAAAATGGCTGTCCTTGCTTCCTTTTGGGCGAAAGCCTCTTTCTCGCTTGCAGTTCTCGCTACCACTGCACAAGGCCAAAACATCACAAGCGATTCTCATTTCTACGGTCAATCACCCCCAGTATATCCTTCACGTAAGTTTCTCATTTCAAATCGAACCAGTACAATACTTACAGGTGTAGCGGGAATGCCGGGCACGCTGTCATGGCAAACAGCTCACGCCAAAGCCGTAGCTCTAGTCTTACGAATGACGATTGAAGAGCGAGCAAACTTAACAGTTGGCTTTGGCACACAAGGAACTCTCTGCGCAGGTGTAACTGGAGCAGTGCCGCGAATAGGCTTGAAAGGACTTTGTCTGGCAGACGCCGGTCAGGGTCTCAGAAATACTGATCATGTCAATGCCTACCCTGCGGGAATCTCTGTAGGGGCAAGTTGGAACCGGGCGTTGACGCATCAGCGAGGAAGCCATATGGCGGCCGAGTTCAAGAAAAAAGGTGTTAATGTGCTGCTTGGTCCTGTGGTCGGCGGAATGGGAAGGGTTGCTCGTGGTGGTAGGAATTGGGAAGCCTTTTCTAATGACCGTAAGTTTATCCCTGCGGGATAATGGTGCTTAATTGACCTTGTCATAGCATATCTCTGCGGTAAGCTGGGATACGATACTATCTCTGGTATTCAAAGCGCGGGTGTAGTCGCATCAGTGAAACATTACATCGTGAACGAGCAAGAAGATCATCGAAATCCACTCATCGGAGGTGACGCCACGGGAGGTGGAGCAGTCGGGGGTGTTGCTACGAGCGGAGGTAAGTGGCTTCCATCTTTGACTGAGCTGGTTTTGTTTATGCTCCTGGCTATTCATATTAGCACTTCTATTTGCTTCTTTGGAATTCTAGGAGCAAAGCTCATTCGCGAAGCCCTTTGCGAGTTGTAGTTGTAGAAAGCCTAGTCTTAATTTGCTGGCTAACTCTTCGTATAGGGACCGCAGACGTCGGCAATCCAAACAACTTCACCGTGGAATCACTATCGAGCAATGTCGACGATAAAACCATGCATGAATTATACTTATGGCCCTTCGCTGAAGCAGTACATGCCGGAGTGGGATCGGTCATGTGCTCGTACCAAAGGATCAATAATTCATACGCCTGTCATAACTCGAAAGCCCAAAACGGTCTCTTAAAGGGCGAACTTGGATTCGAAGGATTCATCGTTACAGATTGGAGAGCTCTCCACACCGGCGTAGCAGCGATCGAGGGTGGTCTCGACATGGCTATGCCGGATGGATCAATTTATTGGGGAAGAAGTGGTGAGAACGTTGTTAAGATGGTTCAGAACGGAAGTGTCGAGGAGAGTCGTGTTACAGATAGTGGGTTCCCCTACCTTTGTCGATAACAGTACTGTCGATGCTTTTGCTGATCAATCGTTTAGTGGCGACCAGAATCGTGGCGTCGTGGTATCAAATGGGACAAGATGTAAGTGCAGTTGTAACTATCTAACCAGTCAATTTCTGATAGTCTCACAGACTAGCTATCCTGAAATCGGCTTACCAGCAAACTACGTCAGCCCTCACAAATCAGTATACGCTCGGGATCCTTCATCACAACCCATTGTCTTCCAAGGCGCGGTCGAAGGTCACGTTCTCGTCAAGAATGTCAATAAAACTCTTCCTTTAAAGAAGCCTAGAATAGTTTCAGTATTCGGCTACGACTCAATGACCCCGCCGGTGACCAGCTTGGTTGCTGCAGGTAGCCGTTTCATTCTTGGATTTATGTCGAATCTGAACTGGGATTGGCTCCGCAGCATTCGCTACCCATTTGAAGCCCCGGGTCAAATTGCTCCCAACGGTACGTTGATCGTCGGAGGTGGATCTGGTGGTACCTCGCCTCCTTATATATCCGCACCTTGGGATGCGCTCACCGAGCGGGCTTACAAGGATGGGACGCAGATTTATGGCGATGCTCTTTCCACAAACCCAAATGTCCATTACAACTCCGACGCCTGTCTAGTTTTCATCAATGCTTTTGCAACTGAGGGAGCTGACCGACCGGGACTTCACGATGACTATTCTGACTCCATCATCCTCAATGTCGCATCGAAATGCTCTAATACCATTGTTGTTATCCACAACGCAGGCGTTCGGCTAGTCGACCAGTGGATCGATCATCCCAACATCACTGCTCTCATCTTCGCGCATCTCCCAGGTCAGGATTCCGGAAGGGCTCTCGTATCGCTCCTCTACGGCGACGAATCTCCATCGGGAAAATTGCCATACACAGTCGCCAAGAACGAATCAGACTACAACGTTGACGTGAAACACCCTGAAGGCGAATTCTATCGCTTCCCTCAAGACGACTTTACGGAGGGTGTGTATATCGATTATCGGGACTTTGACAAGAAGAACATCACGCCTCGATACGAGTTTGGCTTCGGACTTACATACACCACCTTTTCCTTCTCCGCTCTGACTACCTCGTTCGTGTTTGGAGCTAATACTTCATACAACGCACCTGATTCGCCTATCGTCGAAGGTGGACAGCAGTCTCTATGGGATACTATTGCTACGGTAAGTGCAGTTATCACTAACACCGGTGATGTGATTGCGAAGGAAGTCGCCCAGTTATACATTCACATCCCAGGCGGCCCGGTAAAGCAGCTTCGTGGCTTTGAGAAGGTCGAAATTGCCCCTGGTAAAAGCGCTAGGGTAAAGTTCGCGCTTCAGAGGAGAGATTTATCGGAGTGGAGTGTTGTTGAGCAGGCGTGGGTTTTGCAAAGTGGTAGTTATGAAGTTTGGGTTGGATCTAGTAGCAGAGACTTACCGTTGGCTGGAGAGTTGACGGTTGATAATTAGATAGGTGAAGTCATGTGGAGGAGTAGGAACATAGGCTGGTATGTAGTCGTGTAATGCTTTAATTTGTCTGGAATATCCTTCAAGTGAGCTATGAAGTATAGTTCTGTGTACTCGTCGGTTGCCTTTGGTGTTCTTCAAATTATTACCAACCTGAAATTGGCGACATGATCTCGGAATAACTTTGTTATTACTACTATCTCTGTCAAGCCAACGTAAGTTTGTTAAACCGTCGCTGTAGTTCAAGGTAACAAAAAGCTCTTTTTGAGTTGTCTAGTTCATTTAATATAATCCTAGAAATACATAAATACTAGAAAATCGTGCTCACGTCGTGTTTTCGGTAACGCAAGAACCCCTACTCGGCTTTAATTATACTACTACTTATCGATATGCGCAATACAGATCCTTGAGATTTGATTATGATCTATACATTAGTCATTTATTAAAGCTGTAGCTTAATCAGTCTGTAAACAGCGATAGATACAATTTACAGTCGATGCATCCCGGCGCCGAGACCGCGCCAAAAGTACACCCGGTCTAGCTATTCAGGTCCAAACAACTACGATATATAAAATATGACCTGAGTATACTGAAGTTATATAACACTTGCTAATCAGACTACGGCGCACTTTTCTATTAAAAATATAGATTCAAACACTAAAACCGTCGATTTTATATTGAGTATAGAAGAGTGCAAGAGTCATGTCCAGGTTGCTGATATGTACGTCCACCTTGGTGGTCACAACTTCTACAAAATCCAAAGATCAAAAATCAAGCAGCCAATGAGGAGTGAAAAGCACCTTACACTCCCTCATCAAGTGTTATTAGGACCCCTATATTCGCACTTACTACCCTAGTTTTTCCTACTTCACGCCCTCGGATGGTTGTAAGCTGGAGATAGGAACACTCGAATGATGTAAGCCATGAAGTATAGCAATGATCAGTACCCCAGAGCACAGGAGAGAAAACTCAACAACAACCGCACGAGACCCCAATCCATCCACACGAACTTTCCGCCTGACCAGAGACTTGCTGAAGGTCGGCTGTCTAGTACATACCCCGAACCCGAGCACAGCAGTGCATTCGAAGCAGAAACACGATTGCACTAATGTACTGAGAACAAGTTATGTAGAAGATTGTTGTAAAGCAAGGAATAACAATTCATTTGGTCTATCCAAACTGTTTTATAAATCTCAACATTTCGTCAATTCGTTTGCCCACCCACCATATCTCCACGAGACCCTTGCCCTGCCATCATGCATGTGCAGATTGGGTTCGGATTCCTAGGTATTCTTTACGGTATGGATTGACGTCGACTTCTGGTCCACGGTTCAGTGGTGTCCATTTGGGCTCTTCCTTAAACAGGCGCATAGCCATGATGTACTATCGACGGTCAGAACATGCCAGCCTTCGAGAATCAGCAGCCACCTACGTTGTTGGAATCTGTTGTAAAGCGGTGATAGATACCAGCAGGGAGGATCTAGATACAGTCAGCAACGCCCAGTCTGCGTCCTCAAGAGCGAACTAACGATCAGATCATCTTTCTCTAGCTGTATGCGCACCCAATCATCTCCTTCACTTCGCACGTCGAAGAATCCTGCGCCATCTCGAATGTATCTGATCTCCTCATCCTCATGCAAATGCTCATGGAAGAAGCTCTTGACTTTGTCCTCGTAGACATCACCCATCTTCTCTGGCGACACTGTAATCACATCCCGGTTCTTGTAGCTTCTCTCCTTTGCCAACTCATCGACATCCTGCTCATTTGGAAGATTGTAGTAGAGGACGCCGAGCTTTGAAAGGTAATCTACCGTTACTGCTTTTCCTGAATCGTGGGGTTCGCGTTGATCAGCCTGGGTCTGTCAGCTTCGGAAACTGCTTTGGGCCAACGCTGAGCTTCTTCCACTTGTTCTGGAAAAGCGCATCGTTTCCATGGAAATGCATACCGCCGAGTTGTCGTACCAGTATGCTCTCATCTTGCTCGGTTGGGTACTGAAGAAAGATAATCGAGCTGTGGTTGATGTTTTTCGCGATTGAAAGCTTGTGTTGTAGGTTACCAGATATTTGTACTATAGGGTACGAAATCGTGCTCAGCAGCGGAACGGGCCAGGTGTATCTTGTCGCAAAGTCTACGAGCTAGGAGTTACGAATTTACAGTTTCGTGAATCGTGATTTGAAGACGGGGGCTATCCGAGGAGCAACAAAATTTGCTGGATGTTTGTGAGAGAGTAAATTTGATGATCAAAAGCTGTTCATCTATTCGTTGCGAATGGCTCCAAAACATTTTGAATGGCCCCTCACCCATGCCCCTCGATTCCGTCATTTCAGGTGACTAAGCAGTCCAAATCCAAGGGTCTTAGTGCATATGCAGTAGGGCTAAGCGAGTTAAGTCCGGGCGGGGGTTAGAATCCACGCCTCCACCTGCCTCACATCCACACTTGTAAAGCTTCACCTAACGACAGCGATATATGCGAGATGGACCTCTGTAGGGCTGAACACAATACCAAATTTACGATTAGACGTCACTCAACACTCATCTAGGCATCGTCAATTTCTCCATTGTATTTGGAACACCAAGGCAGCAGTGAGTGTGAAAGTTGCACAACCAAAGCACACGATTCGAAATAAGTATCGAAACATATACCATTTAGCGTTCATGCTCAGATATAATTAACCACGGCTGACTGTAGCTCCAACGACGCTGTGGTCCTTGAAACCGGTCTGACGACGAAACCACAATTATCCGCCGTCGGGACCGAGACCTCAGTCAGCCTCTGTTCGGCTCTCCGTTGACAACGAATCTATGTCAGCGTCCACGTTTCATGAATGGCTTAATCCAACATCAACATACGCCTCAAATACCACCCATTTACTCTTTTTTTCCTTGGTTCATTCCTACGCCTCTATTTCCACCAAACATGGCAAGTGCCCATAATATGGGGGCTGAGATCATCTGCCACAGAGGTATGGTGATCGAAGGTGCTTCGTTGTGCAGTCCAGTAGTTGCGATTGTTTCTTGTTTGGATATGATCATCAGTGCAGTTGTCATGATCGACTGGCAACAGCGCAATATAAGATGGGAAATTCCATCTGCTTGGCAATGCCTTGGGCCACGCTCACGCCGATGTTTCTATGCGTGTCTATTGCTACTCTTATGGTCCAAGCGGGCTATTGGGTATATGCCGCTCTGTACTGATGCAGGAGGGATGATGTATCGTATAACCGATATGATTAATTTCCTATAAGTGGCGCCAACTTCCCTCTATCATGTTCTTTATGATCATTCCGAGTAAGCCATTAAGATAACTCGCTACAAACTTTAGCGTTCCCTCACTACAACATTTAATTTCCTCGTAGACATCTCTACTCATTCCCTTCTACTCATTCCCTACCTCAGTCTGCTTATCTATCCACACCTCCCATCCCTTGCCATGTCTCACACAATCACCGACACAACAACCCTCCTCGCCTCTAGCAGGCCATACACAAGATCTGGCATCGGCGGCGCTAGTAACACACGCCAAATCACCTGCTCAAGCCGCGCACCCTCCATCCCCCGCAAAATTTCCCCATTAAACGGCACATTCCTCATCGGCATCGGTGGAGCAGGCAATTCACGTTCATACTCAGAACGAGCCAGCATATCATTCGAAGACGCACTCTCACACAACAGCATGCACAAGCAATCCGTTGCTGGATCTTACCATCATGGTATGGGCGGTATAGGGAACCGATCAAAACCTTCGGCCGATGCTGGTTCTTCGGCGTCGGGCTCAGTAGATCGAACTTTCTGATCTCGGCCATGGTTAGGCAGAGTAGTGCGGATAGGGTTAAAGGACGCGCTTTAAGTTTCTTCGGGAGTTCGAGTAAGAGGAGCTCGATGGTCGGTGAGAAGGATGATGAGTCTGTCTCTGGATATGACAGGTGTGGAAAGGAGACTTGATTTGATGATTGATGCGTGGATTCACGGTCTTGGACGGGTTGTTTGGTAGGTTTCTTTCGGTCGGGACGGGAAATCAATACCCTTTCTCCTCTGGGAGTGGGTGGAAGTGTGGTTCAGCGAGCTTTAATTTCTTCCTCTACTATTGTCAAGCGTTGATAGATTTTTGTTTTGCAAAGGATCTTCTTATTTCATGTGCCATCGAAGCGTACCTTATATACCTATACACCTGTACAAACCGTAAATCTGCTACTTGGAGATGTCACTCCGAAATTACGTTCCTCGTCGGGTTTTCATGTCTATTTCAGTGCAATGCGATACACGCCATCTCAAATTGTGGGCAGCCCCCTTGAACCCAAAGATGCGGCACAAATCCCAACCTCGCCACCGTGGCTTCGTTTTCCAATCGTACTCTGACAGCAAATACAGGACTCCATATCGCTACATGATCATCCATGATAGAATTAGAAAATATTAGTGATGATCGCATACCTCCCATTAAATACAAATGTTTTTCAGCGAATACCACAAGGCTAGCGAATGAGAATCCAGAGATAGGGAAATCGCAGCTCTCCAGCTCTCTAAGCGGCATATCAGCGACATGAGCGGTACTCATGAAGTCCGCGATATACTCCGTTGCACATTCATCATTGGACCTTTGGCATGGGAATCTCTCGTGTGATACCCCCTTGGTATTTACGGGTGCTGATATGGTCGTCTTTGATGACTCTTTATGAAAACTTCTTGAACGTGTTGAGTTTTGCAGATGAGGGATCATTGATTCAAGATTACCTCGTGCATCATAATTCACATCCTGACTTACTGCAAATGATTCATCCGTCTCTGATGAGGGATACGTTGCGCCCTGCTCGCTGTCACTATTTCGTAGACTGGCAACGAAGTGTGTTAATCTAAGCCTGCTAGCAAGTGAGATACCGGTAGTTGAAGAAAGTCACATAAATTTGAGTAGGGTATTCAGGCTAATACGTATACACGTAACAGTCCATAGTGCTCGATAGGAGTGAGAGATCCTTACATTTTATACATGCTACGAAATACCGACAGGGACTTGAATAAAGACTAGCCAAAATACAAAGTGGCTTTTCGAGGCTTGACATTTCTTGTCGACTGAGTGTAGGGAAATTTGTTGCTTCACCTGGTCTTTGTCAACATTTGATATTACCACCGCACCTTACGCCGAAAAGATGGGCTTTCCTTTATTGTCCGAGGCATTTCTGTAATTCCATGCACCACCTCTTAAGTAGCAAAACAGTAGCAATCCTCGCTTACATCCACCACCATGGCTAGCCTCAAATCCACTCCCACACGCACACGTACCCCGCAAAGTTATCAGATCAGAATAAAAAAAGAGCAAAAATCTATACTTGTGCAACCTCCGTGAATCGAACACGAACCTCCACCTTACTCAAATCGAAGGACTTTGGAAGGGTGGAATCCTAACCATTGCTGTTGTTTGTTAGGTGATAGCCCGTAAGTAGTGGTGACAGGTTAACTTACGACCAAGGAAGCTGTTCCAGATGCCACCAAGTGGCTTATGTAGTTACAATATGGAACTAGCAAAGCGTCGCACTGAGGAAGCCTCATCCCCTTGACCCACTACCGAGCTTCGATGTTTGCGTTGGGACAGTCTTGCCCTTAGATCGGAACGCCACAAACAGCACGATAATGCCAAGCAAAGGAGATTTCTAACAGTCTAGCCTGGGTGTTGATAATATCTCACAAACAGAACATAGCAGAAGGATACCTCGAGCGAATAACCTTTACACAAAGTATCCACAATCCAGTGTTTCTCGCCATACACGATCATCGTATAGATCACCTGCAGGTTAATAAGATTTGTGGCCGTCTACTTATTTGTGACGGTGTTGTCTTTTTGTGAGCTGATTCTGTAGCTTTATGGTTCAAGTACAATGCAGCATGTCTTTGCTTGGCCAGATGCTATTGTAAGTGTGTCTGGCGAAATGGTCGTCTCAGATTCCTCTCCGTACCATGCCACCGTATCAGCACTGCAATTCTTGCAGCGAATGCTTCAGCTGCTTATTCGCTAGCCTTCATCTCCTCTCCAGACTCTCCTGAGACATACAGATGAAGAGCGTGCCAGTACCTAGGTCAGGTATATACTATCGCCGTATTCAATACCTCAATCCCATTCCTCGTCATCATCGGCTACCTTCTTCGGTGCCTTTACACCCCATGTAACACTCGCCTCTCCCACAGCCCTCGCTCTCTGCAAAACGCCAGCTTGTAATAATCTGGTCTCCAGATCCTTGGTTGTGAATGTATCCTCCGTATATCCTAAACCCTCAAATCCAACGATTCTATCAACACTGACTCCATTGGCAAAGGCCAACACACAAGGCAGAACCTGAACCTTCAACTTGACCACCAAGAATGGCGCATTATCAACCCTCATCTTCAAGAACCGTGTATCCGTATGCTTCGCCGCAAGAGCCTGCCAAAGTCAGCTTATCCCGTGCAATGAAAGGAGGGGTCATACCTCTAAATGTCCATCCATGACCCCGCAACGCGCAAAATCGTCCTTTGCAAAATGGACCACGGCAAACTTGACAGAAGTGGTTAAATCCATGAGCGCTTTCTCTTCCTTTATCTCAGTGTAGTGCCCAAAGCCATCGCTCTTCTGCGCCTTTGCGCGCGAGAATTCCGAGTGCAATTGCTGGATTCGCTGTTCACGGAAGGCGTCGAGTGCTGGAGAATCTTCGAGGGAGGCAATAAGGGCATCTTCGTCGTCGGAGGTACTTCCCGCATCAAGGATGGCTGCCACTTGGGCATCTATTTTTGCCATCTTGGAGGATTGAAAAGGTCTTGGGATCGGACGCGCTGGAAACCACTTTGGCTTCGCGACTGCGCTCTACGCGTTGGCCTAAGCTCGATCGAGAGGCACGCAGATTCTACGACCCGAGCTCAGAAACCTTGTATCAAGAGTAACAATCAGATTCTTCTACCCAAATTTTGTCGGTATCTATCCTTCAGATTCCTTTTGCAAATTCCGGTGACCTCCTGAAGATCCGACCCCTTTCTTGCGAAGTTGCTGCAGCGAAAAGAAAATCTTGAGATCGCCTTGCGCATTCATCCCTGCATTTCGACGCTAAAATTGACAACGGAACGGCTAGGTAAGGTTTGGAAGGGAGAGGCCAGGTACTTTCGTTAAATCTTGAACTCTCCTTGACGAGCAACCACCTCTCGAATTAAGGACGTCTTCAACCTATCCGGCACTCCACGTACCTTCCAATACTCAGTCAATGCCCCGATAGTAACGATTATACTCGAACAACTTTTCAACCGACCAGGCAGCAGTTCAGCTTCCCCCTTCCGTTGTCGCGAAGACGCCCTTCGAACATCTCCTTTCAGAATAACCTCGAGCCACCGCAGCCATGGATAACAAGAAGAATGAAGACTACGCTATCAACATGCCAGATAGAGACAATGACTTCAATGGAAAGTCATCTCCGTCTTCGAGGGATCCTTTCATCATCCCCACCAGATCCCCCAGGCACCCTCCCGCAGCACCTCTTTCGAGCATAACGAATAGCCCTCCCCTCTCTATTCTGGCATACTGTTTGGCCTCGATTTCTATGACAGTAACGAACAAATACTGCGTGTCGGGAGCCAACTGGAACTTGAACTTCTTCTACCTTGCCATCCAGGTATATCATCCTTGGCAGACAGTGGGAAACCCTGGCTAACTAGTACAAGTCTCTGGTTTGCATTACTGCTATCATAATCTGCAAGCAGGCTGGTTTAATTACAACACTCGCACCTTTCGATTCGAAGAAAGCCAAAACATGTACGCTGGTTCTGCGTCCTTGAGGGAATCAGGTGCTAATTCTCATAGGGTTCCCCATTTCCCTCCTCCTTGTCGGTATGATCTACACCAGTACAAAAGCGCTCCAGTTTCTCTCGGTTCCCGTCTACACGATCTTCAAGAACTTGGCCATCATCGTCACTGCATACGGAGAGGTTCTATGGTTCGGAGGAAGCGTCACAGCATCCGCTCTTTTCGCTTTTGGACTTATGGTTCTCAGCTCCGTCGTAGCTGCTTGGGCTGATATCCAACATGCGCTTTACGGAAGTGCAGAGATCCAAAGTGCGGAAGCAGCAATGGCTATCTCTACCTTGAATGCTGGATATGCGTGGATGGCAATCAATGTCTTCTGTACATCCGCCTATGTGCTCTCCATGCGCAAAGTCATCAAGAAGATGAACTTCAAGGATTGGGACAGTAAGTTGCGGCTCTTCCCTACTTTTAGGTTATGCTAACATATTGCCAAGCCATGTTCTATAACAACCTCCTCACCATCCCAGTCCTCTTCCTCTGCTCCTTCATCTTCGAGAACTGGTCCAGCGTAAACCTAGAGAAGAACTTCCCGATTGAGTCCCGCAAAAACCTCATGGCCGGCATGGTCTACTCCGGTCTGGCCACGATCTTCATCTCCTACTGCTCAGCTTGGTGTATCCGTGTTACTTCATCCACTACATACTCTATGGTCGGATCTCTCAACAAGCTTCCAATCGCTATCAGTGGTCTCATCTTCTTCTCTGCGCCAGTCACTTTTGGAAGTGTTTCCGCTATCATTATCGGATTCGTCAGTGGAATAGTCTATACGTGGGCTAAGCTTAGACAGACTCAGGCCAACAAGATGTCGCTTCCCTCCCAGAACCAGCAAGTCATGAGCGCCAGCTCGCAAAGCGACCGAGATGCCTCGAAGTAAGAGGGAATTATCTTGGCCTTCTCGATCCTCTCACAACTCGCCTTCGATTTTGTAGAGATAAAGGCTACCTCTTGTTCAATCCCCTCGGGAGATTAAAAATTTGGAGATGTCTATTTGTGTATCATAACCTTTTGCGCTGGTGTTTCTCTAAACTAGGTGGTCTTTAGACTGGGAGGTCACGGGTCATGGAATGAACCCGTTCGTCGTTAGCACGCTTGGGTGCTATCCGTCGCAAAGGTTAATTACGCTTTCCTTTGTTTCTTCGGACGGTCTTGAAAATTTTCAGATACTGGCGCCAGATATTGTACGGTCAATTGAACGAGACATGCTGGATAGCAGCACAGAAAATCATACAATACGAATAATGCAGATCTAGAATCCGTTCCCTTCGGTCATACGTCTCCATGTCTCACAAACCCTTTTTCTTTTCTTGTCTCTTTCTAATCGTTACTTTCCGCCGCCTTGCAATCTTCAACATTGTCTCGTTCTCTCCCTCTCGCTTCTTATCATACCACCTTTCCTCACCTAATTCACGCATTCTTCACAGATTCACCTTCCTCTCCTCTCTAACAAACTTTCTTACTTCCCCTCGCGATTACCTTTCCTTCACAGCTGATTTCGTCTTCACAGAAAGCTAAATCCTTCCCTCTTTTTACCACCCTTCACTCAACCTGGTACACCTTTCGCTCTCCCACCACAGCGTTCAAGATCTGAGACAAGCTTGCTATTGTAGCTGCTGAGTGACCTTCTGACAAAGTTGTGATCAAGCTACGTAGCATGCGGCGTCTCTGAGGAGGGTTGAGATACCGCCGTGTAACGTGAGGGTTGGGGTGAGGTGGATAGAAGTTGTTGTTATGGAGAGGATTGCGGTGGCTCGTTGGGAATATGGAGGATGCCGATTGAGATTTTATGAGGCTACGGAAAGAGATTGGGAGATGAGTGTTATTCCGAGAGCGAGGTTTATGGGAAGTGTGAGGAAGCCTTGCGTGAGGGAGGCGGAATAGGACTTATTGGGAGACATGGAGGTTGATGGTTGAGAAATTCTAAAAGTGTTTCTTCAATTGTTTTCTTTAGTGTAAATGACGAAGCCAAATGAGAGGTCACGATAAATTGATCTTCAGGTTGGTTTGATTCTAAGAAAACACCTAGCTTGAGGGAGTCTTGGAAGTGTTGTTTACTGATCGCTACATTTGAAGATCTGCAAGGCTGACCTCCCTCGGCAAAATGACGTCCTTCAGCCGCGCCTGGGGAAATGTTCCTGTCAACTTCAAAGCATCGAACCACGTCCAACAGTTAGGCTGGTCCCGATTCCCAAATGCTACGTCAATACAATTCGGTATAATAGTATTCAGATCTGGTCAAACATGTCTTCAATTGATCCCCCCAGAGTCGAATCCTCGTAAGCATGCTCCACTTCAACACAGAGCATCTTTAACTCTCCTCCAGACTCTCCTTCACCCAAGGTCTCCTCCTCGGCCAGCTATCCGTTGTAATCCTCCTCGGAGCCTTCATAAAATTTTTCATCTTCGGCGATCCCCCCTCTCCAGACATAACCGCGGCCGTCCGCGCAACAGAGCGCCGCTCTCGAACCCTCGCACACAAACGCTCACTCCTCTCCCTGCGCACCACAACGTCCTCTCGAACCTCTCTCCCTCCAACTCACCACCAAACTCTAAACAAGAAGCGCTCCTCCGTGCTCCGAAATCCTCCTCCTCTTACCACAAACACGATCCTCAGCAAAACATACTACAATGTCGACTCCCACCAACCGGAGAGTCTAGATTGGTTCAATGTGCTCATCGCGCAAACAATCGCCCAGTTTCGAAGCGATGCCCAATTCGACGATGCAATACTCACATCTCTCACGAAAGCCTTAAATGGTACATCACGACCGGATTTCCTCGACGAGATCAAAGTCACGGAATTGAGTCTCGGAGAAGATTTTCCTATCTTCAGTAACTGTAGAGTTATTCCCGTGGATGAAGATGGATTGAGTTTAGGTGTTCCTGTACGGGGCGAGGCGGCAGGGAGAGAACATGGACGGTTACAAGCTAGGATGGATGTTGATTTGAGTGATTTCATTACGTTGGCTGTGGAGACGAAGTTACTGCTCAATTATCCCAAACCGCTTGTTGCGATCTTGCCTGTTGCGCTGGCTGTTAGTGTGGTGAGGTTTAGTGGAACATTATCTATCAGTTTTATACCGGGGAGTCCAACGAATGCGACGATGTTGGCGTTTAGCTTCTTGGATGATTATCGATTGGACTTTTCTGTTAGGAGCCTGGTGGGTAGTAGGAGTCGTTTGCAGGATGTACCGAAGATTGCGAGTCTCGTGGAAGCGAGGTTGCATACTTGGTTTGATGAGAGGGCTGTAGAGCCGAGATTTCAGCAGATTGAGTTGCCCAGTCTTTGGCCGAGGAAGAAAAATACTAGGGGTGGTGAGGAGGGTACTGGGAGTTCCTCTGGTGGAGTAGGAATGGGAGGGGGACTGGGAAGTGAGCCGGGGAGTGTGAGTAGAGCGAAGGGAAAGGAGCTCGAGAGGGACTTGAGGGATGAGGCCAGGAGAGAGATTGAGGCCGAGGCGAGAGCTAGAGAGAAGGATGTTGAGCAGGAGGGTTTGAGGTGGAGGAGGAGAGCGAGGGGTGAGGAGTATGCTATGCCGGGGAGTATGCCCGGTTTGAATATGACTTGAAAATCCTACTCGTCTACCTGCGTCTAAAACTTGATTGATCTGCCAACCGACAGGCTGGATTTTTCCAACCATGGCATCACGAGGATCTTTGGGTCCACGACTGGGCAAAGTAGGTGAATCCGAGATTTGAGTGCAAAGGGAAGCCAAAAAGCTAGAGCGAGGAGCATCTACTTGAGTAAACTCGCTTGTCGTAAACAAAACTTCGAATTCAAGAAAGCGAGAAAAGTCAAACCGCTCCGAATATCCCTTGCTCCTCTTCAAAGCGTAGCTCATCTAGCCAATTATCTCAATCTCGAGTCTCCGCTTGATCCACGGGTGTTTATAGATGCAAAATAGTATGGGAGTATTACAGTCATCAATGGTCACCTCAGGCGCCCTGGACGCCACGGACGCCTCGGGAAGGTAGACAGTTAACCAAGTCATAAATCCCACTCAAAAACTTTCCTATGCTGCAACTTCGTACCTTTCTGTACCTTTGATCATATGTAAATACATCTATCTGTATAAGTAGTGCTGAATATCTATCTGAGTATAATACAAAAAGAAAAAAGAGGAACTTATTTCTTGTGATTTTCAGTAGGAAATTCACGAGCTACCTATTGCAAACAAACCTAAACCAATATCTTATATGATCGTTGACGGCAGACCTGCGAGCAGTGCAGTCTACATGCAGTTATACCTCCCTCCCGACTTCGGCTCCGGGTCATCACATCCCCCGTCGGATGGATCTCCATGAAATATCGGAAATCGGGTATTTGATTTGACAGCCCGGGAAGTCAATACTCCATCCAGTCTTACCCGGACACAGTTTAACCCTCGATCGCGGACGTTGGAAAGTCTCTTCGCAGCCCCCCGGGAAAAGTGGGTGTTTTCAATCGTCATTCACATGGGCATGTGAGATCTTTTGTGCTGCGTGCATATGGTATTTGCTGGGCTTACGGCGACATTTGCATGTATATGGCTTGAGTCTTTACGTACACATTTCATTCACCAATCTTGAACTTTTCTATTCAGAACTTTCCGATATCCAAAGAAGAACAAACTCCGGTTTTGATCAATCCAGTTAATATCCCGAAAAGCGGAACTTCGTGAAACAGGCTGGTCTGGCACTTGGAGAGATTACGGCTTGGCATCACGATGATCTGACAACCCTGACTGACCAAGCCAAGATTGAAGATTCCTTCCATGAGGAATCCTCGCTCTGAGGACGGAAGACTGACGGAGCGGATGAAACGAAAGCCACCGAGGACGACGAGAACCACTTATATCGAATGCAGACCTAGGTAATAACGCTCCTTTACCTCTCTACCTACCTATATCCTCATTTCTCTCAATCTCTCTGTCATCTTCCCTCTGCGTACAATAACGCACCCCAAACATCATCCTGCCTCTCACGCGACATCGTCGCCCACGCCTCGCCATGCGCCGCGGAACCCTCATCTTTCTCTTAATCAACCTCTTCACAATCGGCTTCCTCGTCAACGCCTTCAGCACGCTCATCGCCCTCCTCTTCACCACCGGCGAAGCAGATGCCATCCACCGCGCCGAAATCCCCGCGCCCGGCTCAGATATGATCGAGACCCGGACGCAGCTGATCCCGAAAATCATACATCAGACATATATCAACGAGTCGATCCCCGACCGATGGCTTGCTGGGCAGAAGAGTTGTAAGGATTTGCATGAGGATTATGAATATATTGTACGTTTGCCCGCCCTGGTTCCTCACCACGCAGAGAAACGATTTCGGGAATGGCCATGTTGTTTCTTTCATGACCATTCCGGATTATTTATACTATTTTGGCATAGAGAGGAAGATGAGATGCTAACAAAAACCCCACAGCTCTGGACAGACGCTAAATCGCGAGAATTCATAGCAGCTGAATACCCCTGGGCCCTCTCCAACTTCGACAGCTACAGCTTCCCCATCCAACGTGCGGACGCCATTCGGTATTTCATACTCGCCCACTACGGTGGAATTTATATCGATCTCGACGACGGCTGCAACCGGCGTCTCGACCCCCTCCTCTCCTATCCAGCCTGGGCACGACGCACTCTTCCAACAGGAATAAGCAATGATGCATTGGGCTCTGTGCCGCAACACCCGTTCTTTCTGAGAACGATCGAGAGTCTGGCGGGTTATAATCGAAATTGGTTCATGCCGTATGTTACGGTCATGTACTCTACGGGACCGCTCTTCCTCTCCGTATTATGGGTACAATATATGCGTGACAAACGACCACTTTCGGAACATGTCAGGATATTATTACCGGAGGAGTATAAAGGCTTTACATGGAGTTTCTTCAATGTTACGAAGGGTAATAGTTGGCATGGGAAAGACGCGGAGACGATCTTCTGGATGGGGAAACATTGGTTTTTCTTAACGGTGACGGGCTTCGCGGTTGCGGGTGTGGTGGGGAGTGTAATGTGGTGGGCGTGGAATGTGTGGATTGTGAGAGGGAAAAGGGTTAACGGGGGCAAAAACAGGAGTGGATTAGGGCTCTTGAGGAGAATCAGCGGGAAGGAAAGATATGAGTTGGTTGATCGGCTGGCGTGAAGAATTGTCATGGCTATGCTTGAGATTCTTGCTTTTGAGAGCATGGAATTGCTGCATGTTGGAAATCAGATTATCTTCACGCAAAGGAGAAGCGGGAGGAAGATTGAAGAATAGACAGAGAGATAGTCCTCGCTAGTGCAGCATATAGGACTTATTCTCTCTGTGTCGAACCTGGTACATACATACTTATACACGCGGCGATCTCGGTGTTTTCTTCCCTCTGTGTTCTCTATCGAGACATGTAATCATTAATGGCACGTTTATGCGCGAAATTGCAGATACATGGGTACTGTTTGCTATATACTTCTTGACACTTGATTCTCAAATACATTCATATTCCTATCCAAGACTCCGTCCTTTTTATCAATCAATCCCATTCTTTCTTTACCTCACGAGGCACTTGACAAGTCGAGTACTCATACGGTGCATCGACACAGGAGTGATCATGCCGAATAAACCTATCATCGACGTACGATACAACACAACAAAGTATCATGACAAACGTTACAAGTAGATAGATTCCTCACATCCACCTCACTTCCTCACTTCCTCACTTCCTCGTCAAGAACGACTCGAGACCTTTTCTTCTTCTAGAAATAGAAAGATGGATAGATAGGCAAACAGCACAGCACTCGCACGAGGAAAACAAAAAAAATCCAAATTCTAGCGGAGGGAGACAGAAGGGTGAGGTGGTCTTGCTAACTTATCACTACACGCAGACTAGAAGTCTACCCATCAACGAATGAAGTTCGCAATGAGAGTTCACGCTCTGGGAAGTATGAGATGTATAGATATTCAAACTTTACCCTGAACACTACACTTATTCACACAATCTAATCATACCCTAGATACTCAAGTAAGCAAGCAATTTAACTAAGCTAAAAAGACTTAGGCTATAAAAGCAACCCACATGTCCACTCCAATATCCATTACTCAACCGTACAAATAACACAACGTAAGAGATCAACGATTCTCGTACTACAGTAAATCAAACAAGCTCATTCCTGAAATTCATAAAGTCCATCTCTATGGAAACTAGTCTCGGGATATCTATCTATCCCGCGATCCCATCACCTCCAATTGCGCAATTCCTTCCACTCGTTAGTCAACCGTATCTCCCGTCGACGAGCTTGTTCCTCTAATCGAGCGATCAAACAGAGTGAATACCGACGCCCTTCGGTTAGTACACTAGAGCAGAGTCTAATTCTATCTTCTCACTCTCTTCCTCACTGCCACGCACAGCTCTCTATCCTTCTTTCTTCTGTTTAAAGAAAAAAAAAAAAAAAAAAAGGAACAAAATTATTCTGATATCAGTAATCACGTTCATTTCTACAAGCTTGTTCTCACATAGCGAGAAGTCATGATGATCATCTATAGCAGCAGATGTGGCGGCGGCGGAGGAGGAAGAGGAGGAGGTAGGTTGGGTGAGGCTGCGCAAGTACAATACTAGAAAATCGACTTGTCGTTAAATTCTATTGAAGGGGGCTGGCTAACAGCTCCCTAGGTAGAATAGAGGAAATCCACTCCTGATTCGTAGATTTATTACATCACCGCTTGTAAATAAGTTGATAAACAGAGTTTTCTGGGCTACAGAGGTCAAAATTCAAGAATCCGGATCCTGGAAGCCTTATATGCTTCTGATTAGCAGTCTTTCAAGCTTTCGAGTATCGCAAATCTCATGTCGCATGTCAAATGAGACCAATTTCCAAACGGCAACTCATATTTGTATTCGCCGAAACAATTCGCCAATCGGAAGTCCCATGTACCAATGGGAGGAGAATTCGCTGAATCGGAGGTAATAGATCACAGTGATCGAAATCAGAATTAAAAGCCAAAGGGTTGGCCTAATCACTAGCCGAGCAAAGTAAGAAGGTCTTTGATTCCTTAAAGGAAGCCATTTTTGTTAGTTACAAAATTCTTTAGATCCTCAATCTCATCAGAACTTGTATGGAGCATCGAGAGGGTCCTTTACCGGCGGTGGATTTTACGTGCCGGTATAGATTTCCTCTTAAAAGACCGCTTTTACTCCAATCCCTTGGAGCCGTTAACACCATCGCTCCCTCCCTTAACGCCATTGCTAAACAAGCTCTCAACCTCCCCCTTATATTTCTCCAGCTCCTCCACCTTCCTCTGCACCACCTTCCCGGAATCCTCGGACCAAAAGCTGCTCAACATCTCCTCTTCACTCCCAGCCAGACTCTTTCCCAGGAATCTAGGCTGGATGTGCTGTTTAAAGAGAAGAGTCATGGCATTCTGCGAGGTTATGCCATGCCAGAACCAAACACCTCCAGATTCCCACGACTCTCGCATGATTTTGGCAAGCGAAATACCATGTTCGGCTCGGACGACACAAGCTTCAGCTTCGAAGATCTTCAAGAATTCTTTCCGGACGACGTTGAAATCCTCCCAGCGTTCTTTCCGCGGCTCATCGATTTCGCACCCTGATAACCAGTATGGCACTTCTAGGAGCTCGACGGGGAGAGCACATATCCACTCCAGGTCGATAAGTGAGGTTATGTTCCAGTCCGAGTCAACAAAGACATTGCTGGCATGGAAATCGTTAAGTTGAAGAAAATAAGGTCCATTCCGGTGATCTTGTCGGATGTAATGGTGTGCCACCATTCGATTGAGCAGTCGGATAGCCATCTCTTCGCGACAGTCTTCCGCATCGTCGATCACGTTTGGATGGCCGGAGAATCGTTTATCGTGGAAGTGAAACATGTCTGCTACGAAAGGTTCAGTGGATGTATATGTCGTCTCTCGCTGCATTGACATCGGTGCACCTTCGTTTTCGTGGATCATTGCAGTACATATCAGTGGCCGATTCGTCAGCGTGACAGTGCCGTTCGGGTGGAATTGAAAAGAGCCGATCTTTGACTGAGGGAACCGGGCGAGGGAAAGCATGATTCGGGCTATGCTTCTGGAGAGGTTGTATCTTCGAATGGGATCTTCTTGGTGCCTCTCCCAATTGCTTGCTAGCGTATGGCTGTCTTCCGTTCTGACGTTTTCCAGTAACATGTATGCACTCGAGAGGCGGTGTCCGGAGGGATTCTTGGTATAGCGCGAGAGAAGGAGTGGGTGTTTGAGGAGTTTGTGGAGTTTACGCCGTAGATAAGACGCAGCGCGCGTGTGTAGCGGTAGATGAGCTTCGTGAGTGAACTGGCACAGATCGGATTGTTAGCAATTAGTCAGTAAGTGGCTTGAATAGAGACGTACATGACGTTGATTGGAAAAAGCGAAGCCGTAGAGGTGAGGGATACGTATCTCAGGACATCGCTCCTGGATCCAAGCATAAGCTCCCACCTCGCAGCCCATCTTCTCATCTACACTACCTGGGTTATAGGCTTCTGCCAGCTTATGAGGCATGGCACAGCGTAGAATGAGCTTTTGCTTATGGAACGAGTCTGGCGACTGCACCTCAACGGGGATACACACATTAAAGAATCCTCGCATCCAGTCATGTTGATCAGCGATGGTACAGATTGATTTGTCGCTGAGACCGAGATGGTGTTTAACTACAACTCTCATGACATCCCGCTCAGCCCAGAGCTTGTTGTAGAAGGCCTCAGTTTCTGGGACGTATCCAGCCTCAAGGATGAAGTTGAAATCGGTGTTGAGAGCTTGACTGCACGTAAGAGGTGGGCCATTCATTTGCCGAATGGTGGTTGTAATGTTTGTGGTATCCGATTGAGGAGGATTTTCAATTGATCCATCACCACTGGTGGACATGTCTTTTGTGTTGTCCTTGTCGCTGCTGCTGTTATTATTGGTGAGGAGAAGGAAGTATTTGAGGGGTGCAGGAGATAAAGCAGGGAAGCTGATGCTAAGAAGCTGCTCGTGTGCTTGTTGTTCTGTTGTGTAAGGCTAGACATGTGCTCCTTCCCTCAAGTCTTTGATTTGCCAGTCGCTCCTGCCTCCTTGGTGAAAATGTAACATAGCACAAGGGGACCCTCACAACGAATGCGGGGAAGAGGCCAGACAGATCGCTGAAACACGAGGTAACTCGATCCTATTGAGAGGTGACAATTTGATGTAAGTCTGAAAAATCTTGATGTTCGAAAACTCGCTAAGGACTACCTAGATGTAAACAAATCGAAGGTGTGAAATGGGGCCTGTAGAGTTACACCACATCACAAATGCAGCCACTTGAACAACCCTATACACAGCTAATTACTTGGAAATCGCCCGCCGAACCTATGATGGCGGCCTATATGCTATCGAAAAGATTGATTTCAGTTTATCTGTCTAGCATGTCAACTGTACCAAGACTTAGGACAGAAGGTAGGCGAATAAGTACACCAGAGTATCTTCGACAAGTCTCTGAGAGGTTCTGATCTCTGATTTGCTGCTCATAATCATACCTTCTTGTCTCAAGATCTTGGGTATTTGAGCTGGCTGATTCCCAGTTCCACAAAGCTCGGCTTTTGTGTGGTTAATGTCGGCCTAACTCGAGGCGTGTCAAGCACAACTCATCTGAAGCTTGAGCACGGTCTCCATTGCCTGATGTGTTGAAAAACCACAGGTCTCGCTTTCGAGGAGAAAGCTGATGCTGAAACTATATCAAGACTCCTTGTTATCAATTGTCGATGTCCGGAAACAAGCTGTGCTCTGCTTGTGCTCTCCCTGAGCAAGAATTTTGAATTCCTCAAAGAGCATTCGCGAAATTCACAGCCTCACTTTATCATTACAGTAGCCGTGGTGAGATATTAAGTTAATGAGCAACCGGATTCCAGTCCCTGTGTCAAAAGTTGACAAGTAATTAATTTTCTCACATCAAAGACCTCTTGCATCGACTTGCATTTCGTTACTCAGAACTATCTGCGAGCTTGCATAAGGCGGAGACTAAGTAGTCTACTGCTCGCCCAGTCCTATGCGCCCAAAAACATGTAATTGCCGGCCAGGTTACACAAGCAGCTTCGTACATAAACCTGAGGATAGGCATGACTATTTGAGGGTTTTGCCGACTAACTTGAATTCTTAGCTTATGGCCACTGATTGTAGTATGCTTCTATACCATTTAAATAAGACTGCTGGAATGAAACGGCTTCTTCAGATTTATACTGACTTCTTACTAGATACTCACAAGGTCAGATAGAAGATGTGGCAATCTTGTCCCTTTGAAAAGAAAAAAGTAGTCATTTGATACCCTAAAGCAAAGAAGGTGGCAGATTTTTCTTCAACCTTTGAAACAATGTCCTCAGGCGGCATGAAAACCCAAGTACGTTAGAATTCCAATCGGGCAATGCGCTGCCGACGTTTGGTATCTCAATAACGCCAAACCTTCTTACCCATCCATCTACCAGCCAATCAACCAGTTACCCTCAAACCCTAAGCCCAAGAATCCAGGCCCTTCAAGACACATCCCTCCCCATCTCTTTTCACAAGATGGCCAATAGTATATACCGTCTCTCCAGCATCTTTCAGCTCCTTCACGACAACATCAACATTCTCCTTACTGACCACAGCAACCATCCCGACACCAGTGTTGAACGTCCTTCCCATCTCAGCTGCTGTGACATTTCCTTCTTTCTTCAGCCACTTAAATACCGCCGGCAATTCCCATATCGAGACGTCGACTTCGGCTGCGAGGTGGCTGGGGAGCATACGTGGGACATTCTCGGTCAGACCGCCGCCTGTGATATGCGAGAGACCTTTGAGGAGGCGCTTCTGTGTGATTTTGAGCAGGGGAAGAACATAGATGCGTGTTGGAGTCAGGAGACTGAGCCCAGCGGAGGTGGACTGGTCCCAAGGTGCAGGATCGTTATATGACAACTTTGCTCTGGAGACGATTTTGCGTACGAGCGAGAAGCCGTTGGAGTGTACACCATTGGAAGCCAGTCCAATAAGAACGTCGCCTTCAACCATGTCTTCCTTGAGCGGCAGTGCAAGTTCCTTACGCATAGTACCAATTGCAGCACCGGCTGCATCGTAATCTTCCTCTTTGTACATGCCCGGCATCTCAGCAGTCTCTCCTCCTACTAGAGCACAATTCGATTGTCTGCATCCCTCTGCTACACCTTCAACGAAAGCAGCTGCATGCTCGGCGTTGAGTTTGCTGCAGCCGTAGTAATCTAGGAACATGAGTGGCTCCGCTCCTTGGACTACAAGATCGTTGACGTTCATGGCGACGAGATCGATGCCAACTGTATCGTGCTTGTGCATAGCTTGAGCAATCATGAGCTTGGTTCCTACACCGTCAATTGCTCCAACCAGAACAGGAGCACCTGCGTATCCAGCCTTGTCTAGGTCGACTTCTCCGCCGAAGCCACCGATTTCTGCGTCAGCTCCAGGCCTCTTGGTAGATGCAACGGCCTGAAAGCTGTTAGCTGGTTTCCGGATACCTCTGCATTTTTATATCCACTTACTGCCTTGATTCGCTCCACGAATTCGTTCCCACCTTCGATACTTACACCAGCTGAAGCATAGGTCAATGCCTCCTTTGTCTGAGCAGTAGGCTTGAATGCTCTATGGGCAATGTCTTTTCGGTAAAACATTTTGTCGAAGGTAATAGACTCGATTCCTGATTTTGTCAGCGCTCAGTGTTTCAAAATTGCCAATTGTTCGGACATGGCGTCCTGCAAAAAATTGAAATGTGGCGTTTATGTTGCTTACCAGTATACGCGTTCTGGACGGCCTGCTCCAAGGTCTCAGCAACAGCTTGAGCAGCGATAACTCGGCCTCCAGAGCTCTGAAGTTGGCCATCCTTGATCGTCGTACCAGCATGGAAGATGTTCGTTTCTGCAGGTGGGTCGTTGACTATCATTGGAGTGCCTTTCGCATATGTCCCAGGATATCCACCAGCAGCGACCACAACTGTTGCGCTGAATTTATCTTCAACCTTTACATCCACAGCATCCAAGTCGCCGTCCACACAAGCGATCATGATTTCTGCAAGGTCGGTGTCCTTACTCATCAAGGGCAGCAGGGTTTGGGTTTCCGGATCTCCAAATCGAACATTGTACTCCAAAACCTTAGGTCCGTTCTTGGTGATCATGAGTCCGGTGAACAGGGTGCCAACAAACTTGAATCGCTCTTTTCTCATGCCATCAATAGTGGGTTGTAAAATCGTTCGCTCGACTTCCGCAATGAATTCTTTGGAGGCAATTTTTGTGGGCGCATAACATCCCATCCCACCAGTATTCGGGCCTTGGTCTCCATCGAATATTCTCTTGTGGTCTTGGGCGGGTGGAAGCGATCGAATGGTGTGTCCATCACTGAAACTCAAGATACTGAGTTCGTCTCCTTCCAAGAACTCTTCAATAACCACCTCATCGCCAGCGGATCCAAACTCCTTATCTAGCATAATCTCTTTCAATGCAGCTTGTGCTTCTTCCTTTGTGGTCGGCATAATAACCCCCTTTCCAGCAGCCAACCCGCTAGCCTTCAATACAACATTGTGATTGATACCGTCGAGGTATTTCCTCGCAGATTCGTAGTCGGAGAAGTTCTCGTATGCGGCGGTAGCAATGTTGTGTCTCTTCATGAAGTCTTTGGAAAATGTTTTGCTCCCCTCCATTCGTGCAGCGAGTTTCGAAGGACCATAGCAACGAATGCCTACATCGCGGAAGTATCCTTCAATTCCATCTACCAAAGGCGCCTCTGGACCTGGAACGACGAGATTGATACGGTTCTTTTGTGCTAGAGCAACGAGTCCTGAGTAGTCATCTGCCTTGACACTGATATCGTTTGTGGTTTTTGGGCAAGTCGCAGTGCCTCCATTTCCAGGAACCTACATCAGAGATTCTGTTAAGATTCCATTTAGTGTTACACATTTCGTGAAATTACTTACAACTATGATGGATTCCACACGAGTGGATTGGCTCAACTTCCAGGCCAGAGCATGCTCACGGCCGCCATTACCCACCAGCAGAATGCGAATAGAATCCATTGTGATTGTTATATCAGTAAATTACTAAGAAAGACACTAGTGTCCCTGCGATTCCCTGAGAAGAATATATTTTATCACCCCGCGTCCGGCTAATCATCGGTTATGGTGGGGTACATTACCTTACCTTAGCGGACCACTCCCCTCCCCTTGAACCAATCAGGTATCATTCACGAAATCTGAATGATTCAGAAGGCATTCACAACTCTGGCTATTTAAGAGGTAGACTAATAACAAATCGCTTACTCAGCGCCGATGATCCCTGAGGTTTCTCGTAGGAGCTGAAAAGTCGCAAACCTGGGAGTATATAGATCACAACCCTATTTAAAATCTGATGTCACTATCAATTGATTCGTAAAAAGTTCTCGTGGGGGTATGTCTCTAGTGATTATCGAGTGTGTATAGTAGGTAGTGGAGGATCATACCTGTAGATAATACCTGTACTGTAGGTATGCCGATGGCGCACCTTACTAGCTACCTACCTACTCTTCACGGCTTAGCTTCACTTCTGATTAGCCCAGCGGGAGCTCCCGTGAATACCTCCTGAATCACTCACGATTTATGAATGAAACATTAGTCATTGATATACGTGAATGATATAGGCTCACTATATGATTCAGGAGCCAATCAAAGATACCCCCATGCTCCGCTCAGGTAGTCCAAAATAGGAAGGCTGAGCACTAATCGTCTCTAGAATTGACAGTTCCCCAGTTTTCAATCCCATCAGTCCCAGAAGCGACTTGTGAGCTTTACATCAATATCAGTCCCGTTATCAACCCTTTTTGAATCATCTCTCCCCATTTATTTTGGTGGTTGGTAGCATTGTATGATGTGATTTGTTTCAAGGAATTTCCAGACGCCCATTCTGCGCTTACAGTATCAGCAACCCGAGACTACGCGCCGGTTGCTGGTCGTATTACCGCAAGCTTGTTGGCCATTGATGCTCATTCAATTTGCCCTTCCTTATACCATACTTACCACGTCATGGTCTTACAATGTTCTCGTTTTCAGCTTTCAGCTTTCCCGCGATCTACTGAGGTGCTGTTGGCAATCGCCTAGTACGCCTACCATAGCACTCAATTCTTAAATTGAGACTTTAAGGACGCACGGATACGAGTCTAAGGATTACCTGTGGGCTGAACGAGTCTGAGAGAGATTATGGGCCGTCTGTTATCCTTCGACAGCGTATTCAAACGCAGTCGCCGTCCACAAAGCTCCCAAACATGTGCTTCGGAAAAGAACACTACGCCAGAGCTTATTGAGCTACCAGTAGGAGAAGCCCTACCTGTTCCATTGGATGTTGCCTCCTCTTCGTGCGAGAGTACTCTTCCTGATCTTGTGCCACTTTATTCGTCTTCCCAAAATTTGTGTGCACAATGCTTATCATTCGACATTCCAGCCTTGTTCCGGAGGAAAATCGTCAATCGATCGACGACTGGAGATCTTGTAGCAAAACTGAACATGTCCGCGTCAGAACTGATACTATCTACGTGCTCTCTATGTCAGCTTTTTGGCAGTGCGTGCGTGCCTTGCGATGCCAGAATCCACCATGAGCTACGTGCCATTCCTGCCGATAGAGCTTTCATAAAGCTAGATATGGGTATAGCATTCGATTGCATAGTGCTCAGTGTCTGGGTGGATGCATCGTCAGATTCGTTTTCGAGCTCCTCTCCGGACACCCTGGGAAACTCGAATCACTTCCTGGGCCTTGCCGTTGCTAGCGATCCTGGTCAAGTCCTCGAGCCCTGTTTTGGTGTTCAAATACTCGATCGTGTGTACTTCAATGTTGCCATTACCAAGCACTGGCTTGAATTCTGTCGCTCTAATCACTTTGATGACTGTCATCCTACAGCGCTTGTGGGTCTATCCTCGTTTCGAGTGATAGATTGTTCGACGCGAACTATTACCAATGTTCCACAAGACTGTCAGTACATTGCACTATCTTATGTCTGGGGGCAGGGCCAGCCGACCGATCAAAACGATAACACTGGTGATCCATCTATTCAAAGTGCTCCGAAGGTCATTACTGATAGCATCGAGGTCGCCACTCTCTTAGGATTTCGTTATATTTGGGTAGACAGATATTGCATCAACCAGTCTGATGCAGAAGAGAAACACAACCAAATTAAACGAATGGACCTGATATATGCCAGTGCGCAGTTGACGATCATTGCAGTAGCGGGAGACAACCCAAGTGTAGGACTTCCTGGAGTCAATGGAACACTTCGAAATTTTCAGCCTTCGTGTCAAGTGGGCAAACATAGACTTGTGTCATCTCTGATCACAGCTTCAGACTCTTTGCATGGAACTGCATGGAATGGCCGCGCTTGGACTTATCAAGAAGGTCTCCTTTCCAAACGACGACTCATATTCTCAGCCGACCAGGTGTATTTCGAATGCAATGGTATGAATTGCGCCGAGGTTGTCCACTTGCCACTCGAAACGATACTTGATCAGAAGACTGGCAAAGCAAAAGCTGAGTTTCCCGCCGGGGCTTTCGTGGAGAAAGCCATTAAGTCTGTCGGTCATTCCACAGAGGACAATGAGTACGCACTGAGAATGATGGAGTATGTCTCTCGTTTCACCCAGAGAAAGCTTTCCTATGAATCAGATGCATTGAACGCCATCCAAGGAATATTTCGGGTGTTTGAAAAATTGCAGTATCCAACTTATCAGCTCATGGGCATTCCAATAGAACCACTTAGCGATTTTTCAATCCTCGGGTGGCGATCTCCGGAGCTTGAATTTATGGTCGGGCTCATGTGGCATCACAAATATATTCAACCTGGGACCAGTCATCGCAGGCCGGACTTTCCTTCCTGGAGCTGGGCAGGATGGGAAGGTTGTGCAGAGAGTTATTTGGAGTCCCATGCCGGCCCTGCAACACCAAACTTGTGGTCGAAAGTCTCCATCGAATTGAAAGATCGCTCCTTGTTGCCATTCCCACAAGATTATACTTTGCTTTCGCCATTCATTCACCAAGTTCAGGACACAAGATTCATCCATATCACGGCAAAAACTGCACCATGCGAAATCGTACGATCTGATCGCAATTATGACAGCGAAGTAGATCGAACACCATATCTGGCACTTATCGTTGGTGAGTTACAGGCTATTTGTCTCGCATTCTTACCAGGTGATATCCTCCATGGCAAAGACTTCTCAAAAACTCCTTTGGAGGAGATGAAGTTCACGGCCATCATTTATGCGCCTGTTACAAAGGGCAGCGTCTCTTACGATTGGCGTGTCTCGGTATTGATGGTGGAAGAGAAAGGTGACTTCGCTGAGAGGGTTGGCATATGTCTCCCTCGTCAGCCTGATACTCGGATCATGAATACGAAGCATGATGTGATACCCAATTGCTTCGATACTAGTGCCTCGGTACCGGCATACCATCCAAGCAGGCATGGTCATCAACGGGTGTCAATGGATGAAAGGCATGCGAACAGGATGACATTCAAGAAGTGGATCGCAGAACTGCCGACCCGAACGATTCGATTGGGCTGACAGCGTGTAGATATTTGCAGAGTCTTGACGGACAATGATGAAAGTACAAAGAAGTAGAAGGAGGAAAGTGAGCATAAGAATAATGACTGCGATTGCTCAGGCAGCATGAAGGAGATGGCTTGGTAGCATGGAAGGTAGCTACAGCGATACCCTTCTTCTCATTGTTCGGCGAAGATATCGCTGTCCCGATCCGCTTTCAAGTAATATTGATTCACGGAATCCCTTTGAATTCCATGTACATCTTACAACTCTTTCTCGACCTGCCAACACGAAGCTATCCCAAAGCCAGCACCTCAGTGTATCAACGCGCCCTTCCATAACGCCCTATACCAATATAGAAAACAATGATCCTTTCATTCAGCTTCCGAGCCCTGTGCGATATCCTGACCTAATCATATCAACTCTCAACCCAACCCACCCCAAGCACCACGAATTCTCCTTGCTAGCTGTATGTCCTTTTGCATAATCGTAACCCGCTTAGCGTGAATGGCACTGCGCTCCAGTCAGTAATCGCATTTCCAACTTAATTCCAGCAGCCTATCCTGCAACCCAGCACCCATCACAACCTCTGCCAAGTCGCAAAATAAAACAAAATCCGGATCTCCCTTACCATAAGTTCGTATCTTCAAATAAATGGACTAAAAACGCCTCGCTGGCTTCCTGCAACGCCTGGATAGCTTGTGATTGCCATCGCATACCAAGACCTTGCGGTCGGAGAGTCAGGGCGATTTCGCGGACCTGATTTCCACGCGTCAGTATTCGCAATTGTATGTAGGCGCACAGGATCCTCACAAGTCTCGAGAACGGAAGTTTGAGCATGAGGAGGTCGGTAGATTTCTGGTATTTCCTGATCTCGAGGAGCGCCTTCGTGCCTGGCTTGTAACGGCGTTTCTTGCGCAGAGGTAAAGGATCGCCAGCTATTTGTCGCACGGAATAAAAATCAGCAAACGCTCCTCCCAATTGATTCCAGAGATGTAGGATAAGTGCAAATCAAATAGACGTACGTTCAACGCCTGCACTGGCGCGCTTTTTCGCTCGCTTTGGTGCCATACTACCAGGTGTCGTCTTCCCAGCTCCAGATCCAGGTGGCCGCCCTCGTTTCTTCGCGGCGGAACCTGGTGTTGATGCTTCACCGGGATCGAGACGCATTCGCTGCTTGGTCGACATGATTGAAATGTTTCGGCTGGAATGTAGGTATCCGGCTCCGGAATGTGGTTTGACGACGGGTCGGAAATGAGGTGGTTAGGCGCTTGCGCGACGCGCTTGATTCTGCGATGAAATGCGCCGGGTCACTTGATCAATTTTTCGCGATCTAGAGACACAGGAGGTGAGATAGCTATTGGTGACGAAATGGTAGTGTTTGTGTAGTACCAATAGGGAATTGTAAGCCCCGATAATGGACTTGTGCAGATTTCACAATATTCAGTTTGTTTACTTGCGCGAGCAGGGATTGTCGTACCAGGGACTGATCGGTGGCTGACGGCACTGGAGCCTGTGGCGGTGCGCTTGGTTGGGAGCGGGTCGAAACAACGACGTGAGACCTTGTACGAGGAAGCGCCTTGCCAGAAGTCCAGATGCACATCGAAGAGCCTAAATTCTGCGTCATATCAATACAAATCCCGGCAGAAATGATGGCTTTACAACTAAATTGGAGAGGAGCTTTATGTTCACAAGATAATGTCTCCTTCCAAAACTTGTCACGGCGACGGTATCAAATGAGGCGAATGTCCTAAGTGCGGCGCGAAGGGCTGAGCACCGAAGGATCGAGCATCAAGGGAGTTAAAGCATCCAGAAACCGATCTAGTATCTATCGGGAGTACTTGATTGACACTTTTCAGGTGAGACAAAGGTTCAAGCTGAAAGTTTCAAGACTTTCAAACCCGTCGCTTGATCTCTATCTCTTTCGCAATTGCAGAAGCTACATTAGTTTGTCGCAAGGCCCGGGAAGGTGCCTGTGATAAACATTAGGCCTGGCTGGCTGTACCTCCTAGTACGATAGGAGCTGAAGTGGTTTGTCTACATGCAGGACGATAAGGGACTTTGCAGCGTGGGGTTGAGTGCCATCAAACTTGCTCTGGGAGATATCGGCCGGCGTATGGCAGTGGCAAAGCTGTTCCCTTGCGGTGCAAACATACAAGATTCAGCCAGTCTTGATTTGTACATTCTCCATCTCAAATATCTCCCGTGATGTAAAGCCTAATTCTCCTACATCCCAGATGAGTCCGTCCAATTAATTATATGCGAAATGCAAGTCTTTATACTATGATGCAAGCTCCACTCACGTTTCAACTTCGAGAAACCCGCTCAAGACCAGTCTCTGACACTCTTCTTGAGCCTGCTTGTATGTTTCAGGATCGAGGCAAGTAGCACGAGGTCGAATGCTACATCCGGCAAGACGCTTCGACTCCTCAGCAAGATTCTCGAGTCGTTGGTATTTACCATACCAACACTTTCTTATGATATTGTCCAGAGGATCAGTGCCTAAGGATGGAAAGAGCATAAATTGGAGAAGTGCCACCTGAGCCCCACCAACTTCGGGCCCAAATACTCCATCGTCGTATGGTTCGTGGCCACGCGTCATGAAATACAAGACTGACCCAATAGCAAATGACTCGTATCGAGCGCCATAATCTCCAAAGCTCCTTTGTTGGTTGCCTGCTTCAGGCCCAAGGCAACGAGCCCATGGCGGCGAACAGCCTAAGGCTCTTGTTCCAATCTTCTCCATAGTGTCAAAATCAGTGAGCTTGAGGTGGTCCTCGCCGTCAAGGATCAGATTCTCCCGACGAATGTCGGTATGGGCATATCCAAGAGATTCGAGCCATGCCACTGCACTTGACAACTCCATAATCCATTGCTCGATAAGATCGGTGTTTTCTGTGGCCTTAACTTCGACCAGTCTGCCTGATGGTTCGTCTGGGCAGCGGACTTGGTGTTGCTGTAAGCGGGCGAACAGGTTTCCTCCGCTACAAAAGGCTAGGAAAATGCCCGCTGGAACTCGTAGAAAACTACGAGATATATCGGGACAGAGCGGATGTTGTGCCTCGAGGAAGTCGTAGATTTCACTCTCAAATGCGAAATTTTTGCGTCTGTATTCATCGTTTTTGCCTCCACTACGCAAAGTCTTAACGGCGATATGATCATTAACCTTGGACACATATCTGTTGCGAGGATATGGGTCTTGGCATGGATCAGGTGACTATAGTCACGTGTATGGTCCGTGCGGATATTCCTAGATAATACCTTTGGTTAACTCTCTATAGTAATTAGTACTGCAATGCAACTAATATCATTCAACTACTCTATGCCTTACTCTGAAGATCAACGTAACCTTACTATAGGTTATGAGCCCCGATAGCCAGAAGTAGAGTAGTACTCAAAGAAGCAGTAGTACTATGATTCTTAATAGTAAGCGTCGAACTGTTTCTTAGTACTAAAAGGGAAGGTAGAGATTCAAGTTGCGAGCTTCCGATTAAGGTATAGTATACGCGTATAGTTAGTTAAACTAGCGCGTCTTTCTATAGCAAATATAGTCGCGCAGAGTACTAGTAGAGAGAGTTCTTTAGCTATCGCACTTACGCTATTATTAGAAGAAGTCGAAGAAGTGTACTCTGATAACTCTAGCTCTATTAAAGAGTCTTTAGAGTCTTTATTACTATAAATAAGCTATATAGTACTTAATACTTATACTTATATAGCAGTTAAAGTCGACGATTCCGAAATTATCGCATCTCGAGGTATAGAGTTTTCCGCGCTAGCGTCGGAAGCTACTACCTAAGTCCCTAGGACTTAAAATATACCCGATTTACTCCCTATAGACGCTAAATCGATATCTTAGGACTATCTAGAGGATTCGGAAGACCCGGAATCGGAACCTATTACTACGACTACACTAGAGCTATATAAACGTAAGAAGATAAGTAGCTCTATATCCTTAAACTTAGCAGATAGCTATAAGCTTAAGGGAGGAGAGAATTATACGGAATAGAGAGATAAGGTACTAAATATTACTAAAACTAATAGAATTAGTAAGTTTCTTAATATTAAATCGTATAACTACGTGCCTAAAGAGGTAGACGAATAGGACGATAAGGTCGACGATAAAGCCCTTAAGAAGTAGCAAGATTAGGAGTCTAGAGAGAGTTAAATAAAGCTAGTAATTATATTAAATTATAAGGCCGGACCTCTCGCGCATATAACTAGTAAAACTACTGTATTAGATATATGGGAGGCCTTATAGGCGCAGTACGAAGGAGGTGGTAATATACTAGTATATAATGCTATATAAGATTACGTTAAGCTCTAGTATAATAATTTCAACTCTTTAGAGAAGTTTATTATCGCTTTTAAGCTCTTAATTATCAAATTAGAGACTTTGATAATAGCTCTACCTCCGGTATAGTATCTAATTATATTTATTGCTATAGTTTCAGAGAAGTGGCCTATATAGGCTAAAAGATAACGTTCTCTCTTAAGAGTTTCTTCTAGTAACGACCTAGAGACGAATAAGAAGGCTAACTTAGGAGTAACCCTAATTAGTCTGATTAAAGATATTACTAATAAAGCTAGAGCTAATGATTCTACTAGAAAGATAGCAGGATAAGCCTTATATAGTAATAAGTTTACTTCTAATACTAAGAAAGGAGGTAGCGGAGGTGCGAAGCCGGCTAGTAAAGATTAAACTAGACCTCCTTATAAGTACTATAAATAGCTATTACTAAAGCACTCTCTAGAGAACTGCTTTATAGTTAATAAGTAGAAGAAGAAGGAGTTTAAGGAGAAGTCTGGAAAGAAGTAGATCCCGCATACCGAATAGCTAAAGAAGAAGGAGGGAGAGAGTAAGACTAATAAGACTAATAAGAAGAAGACTAGTAGTAGAAAGAAGAAGGAGAAGGATGACGATTCCGATAATAGTAGCATCTTCGGCGCAGCCCTTTTACTGTGTTTCTCTACTATTATAGCTTCTATAGCTATATTCTCTTACTATAATAAGTCACGATAGCTCTTCGATACCGGCGCTACGTGTTACGGTCCGTACCATAAGGGCCTCAGGCTCCCAGGCATCATAGCAGGCAGGGCTAGCGGGATGCGGTTAGCGCGTACTCGAGGATAATTAGTTAGCATAGCCCCACGGCTATACCTAGAGAGAGAGTCGAGAGTAGAAACCTTCTCTCTATTTTTTCTTGCTTTTATAAGCGTACCTCTTAGTAGTAATATAATACCTTATATAACCTCCTTAACGTGCTATAATATAAGAAAAGATTATCATCTCGCTAGGAAGTAATAATATCCACTCGGAACAAATTCGAAGTCGGTATTACTTTTTTAGTATAACTCCTATGACTTTCGCCTTACTTATATAACTATAGGTGCCTTCTACTTCTATACCTTAGGAGTAAAGTATTTCAGAGAAAGCTGAACTTCCTCTCTTAATTAGTACTATCTCTATAGTATAATTCCACAAAAAAACCCTGTTGCGATATTTTTTGCGCCCTTAGCCTCGTGCTTAGCCTTACGTATTCTCGACCTTAAACTCTCTACGACCTTATGACTTCTACGAAGCTCTATAACCTTTGCGAACCTCTTACTTACGATTACGACCTTATATATATAAGAAGTGAACTCGTTAGTAGAAGCAGGTATTATAAAAGGAATCTAAAGTGAACCTAATTAGTAACCTCCTGATACCTTAATATATACTCTACTAAGGGACTTTAAGAACGTACTTACTCTCGCGCCGTATTAATCTTTACCCTTTTAAATAAGTTACTATTAAGCTTTAGGTCCCTCTTAAGCGCGCTTTTCAGCTATAGCAGGCCCTCCTATATATAACTGCGCTGAAGTACTCGGGAGCTCTCTATACTAGATAGACTCAGATTCCCCGAATATAAGAAGATAAGTAGAAGCGCGCTAGCGGAAGATACTATTAGAGATACTATTAAGAGTAATATTATTAAGAAAGAAACCGGTTCAGGGTCTAATAATAATAACTTCGAGGAAGCAGATAAGGAACTTATACCTCTAAAGTTAACTTTAACTATCGACGCTACTACTTCTCCTCTACTTATATTAACTCTAATCTCTCTTACTTCGGAAATACGAAGTGCTATACTTACTTCTTAAACTAACTCTCTATTAGAATTTATTATAGCGCCTCTCGGTTTCTTAGATAAGTAGATATAAGTTATAAACGCTACTATTACTACTACTATAACTGCTGCTCTTGCTCTAGAGGCTAACGCTAATACTACTAAGAAGTCACGATCTCTTACTATAGACCTCTAACTTGCTATAGATTACTTTCTTCTAAAACTCGACAATACTATAAAAGCTATCGAGTCTTATCGAGTTAAGTTCCCTCGCCTTCTCTTTACTAATTATAATAGTAAGATTAAGTATAATACGTAGAAGATAGATATAAAGCTCTTCTTAGAAGAATATTCTAGTAACTTCCTCGCTAGTAATATATAAGTTAAGACTTACTTTAAGTATACCGGAGAAGAAGCTAAGACTATTATCCTCTAATATATAGATACTAGCGCTAATAGCTAATTTAAGACTACTTCTAATATCCTTAGAGGTTTAGACTAGCGCTTCTTTAATTATAATCATATCTAGCGTGCTAATACTACTTATAAGAACCTAAAGATAGCCGGAAATATAACTTATAACTAGTTCTGAGTTAAGTTTACTAATCTCGCTACTACTAGTAAGATCTCTAGAGATAAATAGTTTAAGGATATCCTTAAGAAGATCTCCTTTATATTAAAGGCTTATATTATAGCCGAAAAATATAAGATAGATAGTAACTATAACCTCCTCGATAAGTACTTAGCTATTATAGATCGCGAGTCTCGTAATATTACTACTAAAGAGAACCTTATTAAGAAAGCAGCTCTTACTATTATTACTTCTATTAGAACTCTAGGTATTTTTAAGAGAGAGACCCCCTTCGATGTCGAACGTGCTACTAAGAGTAGCTCCTAGATTAACGATCGTGCTACTAAGTTAGCTATACGATTCACTCCTAAGACCGTCTCACGAGTACCTCGTACCCTTACTACTACTAATACTTATCGCCTCTATAAGAAGGAAATTTATTAAGCTTATAAATACCCTAACGCTATAAAGATCGCTAAGATAACTAGCTAAACTATAAAGGATATCGCTACTATATATAGCGCGAAAAAGGATAATAATAAGGATAGCTTATAACTTATTAAGGTCAACGAGCTATTAGGAAACTCTTAAGCTATAGAATAATCTCCTCCTATAGTAAATGCCTCGATTTATAGAAAGACTTAAATACTGATTTCTGTTCTCTTACTAGAAGGAACTAATTCCTAGTTAATATTAAATTAAGAAGAAATAGATTATTTATTAAAATAACTATATATATTAATAGTAGAGTAAATATCTTTAGCGCACTTCGTACCTCTATTACTCTCTAACTCTATAACTTATTAGGTATTAAATTCCTTACTCTCTCTAAACTAATTATACTTATTAGCTATAACAGATAAGCTAGCGCGGCTATTACTTACGTAATTCTCCTTACTCTTATAATAGATCGCTACTACGTTAACTTCTTATTCTTAATTACTAACCTAGGAAGTAATTATATACTTATTAGCTAGAAGTTCTTAGAGCACTATAACTTTAAGTAGATTATAATCGCTAAACGAAGAACTATTTAGAATAGCTATTTAATATACTACTATAGTATTACTTCGATAAACGTCTCGAGCTACTCTTATCTCCTAAGACGCTCGTGTTGAATATATAGTACTAGCTGGATTAGTAACGATAAGATACTCTATTTGAATAAGAGCTCTCTGTAGTATAAGCTCCCTTATCTCTTTAACTAAAGAAGATTTAAAAATATCCTTCCTTATTTATTAGAGAGCTTAAGTAAAAGTTCTTAAGAATAAATAAGTTACTTACTAATTACTAACTAACGAATTCTCTTTTTACTACTTATGATCTCGTATTAAGAGTCGAGTAAGCTAATTAAGCTCTCTAACGCTAGACTGACGCTATAGTAGTTCGCCGAGCTAAAAGAGAGCTATATAAAACTAATATTAACTTGATTTCTACTACTTCTATATACTAGTTCTACTTATATCGGAAATACTATAAAAAAGCCCCTAATAATAATTCGGAAGTTCTTATTACTTCTCTTAAAGAGATCTAAGATAAGATCAAATAATATTAGGACGAGCTTATTACTATTATTATAGAGTTATTAGCTCTTAATATAAGTCTATCCCCGGAAGAGGCTCGCGAAGCTAAGTACTAATAGAATAATAAGCTAGTTATAGAACGCCTCCCTAAGAAGTAGGAGGAGTTTAAAGAGCTATTCTCTACTAGAGCCTCAGACGACCTCGTAGTAAGAAGACCCGCTATCGACTACGAAATCAAGCTTACTAGTGAAAATACGCTTATAACTAAACCTCTCCGGCGTATATTAGATAAATACCTCGCTAAAGCTAAGCGTTATATTACTAAGAACCTCTATAAAGGCTTTATCGCACTATCTAATACTCCTTAAGCTATACTAATCCTAATAGCTAAAAAAGTAAGTAGTAAGCTATAATTCTATATTAACTTTCGGAAGCTAAATAAGCTTACCTAGAAGGACTTATACCTTATTCCATTAATCGATAAGATAATAGTACGAATCTCTAAAGCGAAAATCTTCACGAAGGTCGATATTTAATAAGCGTTTTATAAAATCCGTATATTAAAAGATTCTGAAGATTTTATTACCTTTTGTACTTGATATAGGATAGATAAGTATAAGGTACTTCCCTTCGGCCTTATAAATAGACTAGCTACCTTTTAGCGTTTTATTAACGATATATTAATAGAGTATTTAGACGACTTCTGCTCGGCATACTTAGATAATATCTTAATCTATTCAGAATCAGAGGTAAAGCACGATATCTTTATATAAAAGATTCTCGAGATTCTACGGGCCTATAGCTTTTAAGCTAATATTAAGAAGTCTGAATTCGGTATTACTTATATGAAGTTTCTTAGATTTATTATTAGTATTAATAGAATTGAAGTTAATCCTAAGAAGATTAAGGTTATTAAGAACTAGAAATATACTAATAATGTTCGCAGCGTATAGAGCTACTTAAGGTTTTGCAATTTCTATTAATAGTTTATTAAAGACTATAGTAGTATCTGCTAACTACTTATATTACTAACTGGAAAAGACGTCTCCTTTCACTTCGGTAGAGCTTATAAGGAAGTATAAGAGCGTCTATAGTACGCTTTATAGATAGCTCCTATCTTATGTTATTACGACTTATTTAAGTAGATTAGACTCGAAACCGACTCTTCGGATAAGGTAGTAGCTAATATACTCTTATAACTTTAAGAGAATAGAATATTTTATTTAGTCAGTTTCTTCTCTAAGACTATAATTAACGCGGAGCTAAACTACTTAATCTACGATAAAGAGCTACTCGCGATCTTCTATTCTTTTTAATAGTATAAGCCTAAGCTACTAGGTATATAGAAGACGATCCACGTCTATATAGATTACTATACCTTAGAGTACTTTATAATAATAAAGGATCTTAACGCTTAGTAAGTAAGATAAGCTGAATTTTTCGCTTAATTCTACTTTAAGATTATATATCGGATTAGAGTTACGAATACCTTAGCTAATATACTTTCCTATAGAGATTAAGACCTTTCTCCCTTAGAAGCGAGAAAGTATATTCTATATAACTAATAGATAATCCCTAATGATAAAATTAGTAACAAGATTCTCCAGGAGATAGTACTAATATAACTCGCTGATATAGAAGTTAACTATAGTTAATTCTACTACGCGGATTATAATACTACCTTACTACTTAGTACTCGTGCGACTATCTTACTAGTTAATTTAGTACTACTAGAACTCCCTGAAGAAGAGTTCCTAGTTAGTAAGGCCCCTGATACTATATCGATAGTCGCTTATGATATCAAGAATTATAATATTATTAACTAAGTCTTTATAGTAAATAAGAAGTCAGAAGAGCTTAAACTTCTCCGCGAAAAGGCTTAGTAATAGTACCCTGCTTATACGATAGCTAGTAGTAAGCTCTTCTTCTACGGATATTTAGAGGTCCCCTTAGAACTACTAGAGCTCTAAATAACTCTAATTCGTTATATCTACGCTTAACCTTAAGTCGCGTACGTTAGGAATAGTAAGGTTAAGCTTCTTATTAGCTATAAGTATCACTAGACTAGAATAATAGCTAATATTACTTGTTATATCTCTAACTATAGTTATACTTATATGAAAGCGAGAAGAGATAAGACTTCTGGGCTTCTCTACTCCTTACTGATTCCTGCGCGACTTTACTAGTATCTAATAATAGATTGCATAGAGCTACTATTAGATAAGAATAGTTTCGATACTAGCTTTATAATTATAAACCGACTATTAAAGAAACTAATCTTAATTCCTTACTATAAGACGATTATAGCACGATAAATAGCTAAGCTATTCGCTATCTATTAGAGTCGATACTTTAGTATACTAGATTCTATAGTCTCAGATCGAGGACTATAGTTTATTTCTAGTTTCTAGAATAAGTACTATCGAATCCTCGGTATAAAGGTTAAGCTTACTACTACTTATAACCTAAACGTTAATAGTTAAACGGAGGTTATGAACTAGTATATTAAGTAAAGATTGTATCTATTTTGCTCGTATTACTAAGATAATTAGAGCTCGCTTCTACTAGTTATAGATATCGTATAGCTTACGCTTCCTTATGAGTCTCTTAGTATTATATCGCTATTTTAGCTATTAAATAGTTACGAAGCAAGAACCTCTTAGGACCTGAATAACCCTTCACTATTAGCTACTACTATAGAGGCTCTTAGTTATAAGGATGCGCTATATATAGCAACTCGAATATTAAACGCTACAGAATTCGCTAAATCCTTACTTAAAAGCTAATAAGATAAGATAGAATAGTTAGCTAACTATAGTTACCGCGAGATAGATTAAGGATTTAGAGATATAATTCTAGTTTCTATAGCGAATTAGAAGATAGATAGACTTTCACGGAAGCTCTCTAATAAGTAGTACAGACTAATAGAAGTACTAGATAAAGTAGGAGAGAGTTAGAAGCTTAAGCTACTATAGGAATAATAAATCTACTCTATTTTCCACTTATACTCGCTACGTAAATATACTGAAAATCCACTAATAGGGCAGGTATAGTAGATACTAGTACTAATTTAACTGCTACCAGAGTAAGACGAATAAGAAATTAAAGCTATTTTAAGCTTAAGAGTCTCTCGCAGTACCTTATAATACTAAGTTAAGTGGACCGGAGCTAACGACGACCTTAAATAGTACTCCTGCTTAGACGCTATAATAGCTCTTTACCTGCTAAAGCATTTCTATCTACGATATCTAATAGCGAAAGGTCCCCTAAGGCTCCTTCTAAAGTGGCTAGAGGCGTATAATAATAGTATTAACGACTATAGCGAATTGGAAGACAATAAACCTATAATAGCTACTGCTTATGTATAGTTTTTCAAGAGAGAGGTAGCGTTTTTCGAGCTTCGCGAACGAAGCCGTTCTCGGAAGGGGGGGGTTGTATTACGGTCTGTACTATAAGGGCCTCAGGCTCCTAGGCATTATAGCAGGCAGGGCTAGCGGGATGCGGTTAGCGCGTACTCGAGGATAATTAGTTAGTATAGCCCCACGTCTATACCTAGAGAGAGAGTCGAGAGTAGAAACCTCCTCTCTATCTTTTCTTGCCTTTATAAGCATATCTCTTATTAGTAATATAATACCTTATATAACCTCCTTAACGTGCCGTAACACTACGGAGTATATATCTAACGACCTTTCTAAGTTTACCTTATATATGCTAAGAGACGATTTATAGTATATACTTACTATTAATAGGCTGTTACACCCTACTAGGATTGGAAGTTATATAATTAAGGCGCTAAAAACCGACGGTATAGTACGCATATTAGAGTGCTACGATATACTATATATCCTATAGTCTCTAGTCTACTTATACTCCAGTTCTAAATTAAATAAATTAGAAGGTTATTTAAATAGTTCTATTCTCTAAAAATCTAAGGAGAAGAAGATCTATATAATTAACGAAGATCTATTTATTATTAAAGAGACCTCCGGCGCAGGGTACGCTAGCCTTCCGGGTTTAAGCTTACCTGCAGCAGTAGAGTAAGCTATAGTCGATATAGAGCTTTAGTATAGACGTATATATCACGCTAGCTTTGACGTAGTACGACGCACTTAATCTATAGTTACTAGTATGAAGTTTATAGAGCTTAAGACTAGTAGAACTCGCCTTTACGTATTATATAAGAAAGGCTGGCCTATTCGGAAGGTTAATAAGGTGTCAGTACGAGCCCGACCTGCTAGATCAATAGATGAAATCCATATAGATATAGTATACCTTAAACCTAAGGGTCTGAATAATTACTCTTACGCCTCTATCTTCTTATGCGCCTATTCGACTAGAAAGTAGGCCTTTACTTACGCTAAGAAGTCGGATATATATCTAGCTAATTAAAAGCTAATTAAGTTAGCCGAAATATAGTATTACTATAAAATTAAGGTATAGAGATATAATAAGAGTAAGAAGTACTCTTCCTTTCAGATGAAAGAGCTTACTAACTACCTTAGAATACTACTAGAGGAGTCTACTCTATATACTTCAGAGTAAGATAGAAGAGCTAAATACTCTATATATACGATTATCGAGAAGTTACGTATAGTTATAGTAGATCAGAATATACCTGACTATATATAGCCGGAGATTCTACTCGCCTGTATATAACGATAGCTCACCTGAAGGTCACATGAGAAGAAGGATAGATACTAGGGCCTAAGTTCACAGGTATCCCGGCAGAACTAGTATCCGACTCAGTATAGTATCAGACTAGTACTAGTATATATATATAAGGTGCTTTGCACTTTATCTCTCTTCTTCTTCCTTCCTTATCTTTTTATTTCCTTCGTAGTAGACTATATAAGACCGCTCTTAGCTTCCCTACTTATTTATTCTTACTTATATACTGCCTCGAGTCTTATATCGTTATATTAAATAAAAAGATTAAGATAGCCGGAGATAGCTTACTATAATATCTTACTACTGAGTTAGTTATTCGATAACTACTCGCATATAGCTAAGATACTAGAGATCTCTCGGATAGCTATAAATTAGGGTTTAATTTAGCTTATCGTAAATAGTATAATAGAGGAGGTCTTCGCTAATACTCTTTTAATAACCCTCTTAGTATAAAGGAATTATAGATAGATTTTAAAGAAAGTATAATAAATACCTCGGAACTTTAACTTCTATATATCGCTACTAAAATAGCTCTAATATACCCCTTTTTAAGCTACTATTATAGCTCCTAACTAATAAACTAGAGATTTCTCTAGTTCTAAAGGACCTTAACGCGATCCTCTCTACTCTACTTCCGAACTTAATCTATTATACTCTTTCTTACTCTAAACGTCTCTTATACTAGAGAATATTAATATCTTATTAAGGAAATACTAACTAAGAGGGAAAGGAAAATAAAAGCGAAATTCCCTAGGAGTATAATCGCTAAGTACTCCTATTACTATAGGTAACTCGAACCTGATCTATTCTCTCTTATAATAAATAGTAAACTAGGAGGAAAAGAATAACTCTCTAGAAGATACTATAGATAGACTAATCTCCGCATAAGATAAGTTCCTTATAAGGGTCTCTTACTTATCTTCGACTCTCCTATTAGAACTAATACTATAATCTCCGCGTATTCTAAAGTTTAATAAGCTAATAAACTCTATTCTAATACGTAGTACCGAAAGAGAGGATACTATTCCTAATAAACTATCTCCCTCCCTTAGCGCTAAATCAGTAGAGTTACGCCTTAGGAAGTCTTATCTTACTAAGAAGATCCTACCCTTAGATAATAGATCAGACTTTACTTTCTTCTAATAGAGAGTATCGATATAAGACCGGCTAGCTATAAACGCTAACTATTACTCTACGGACTTCTCTCGGCGCGTTCTCGTATAGGGACTAGTTACTAGATTAGCTAAGGAGTATCTTACGCTTTAGTACCTTACTAATAAGTTTAAGACTAGTAATAAAATAATCTCCTTATTAGAGGAGAACTTCCTTACTAGTTTAGAGGAAGATAACTACCATAATACTTTCTACTACTTAGAAATATAATAACTTAGCTATACCCGCGAGACTTTCGCTAAGTTTCGTAGTCGATTTTAAAGCGCTACTATCTAAAGTAAAGTTAAAAAGAAAAAGTAGTTCTTCTATATATAAGATAAGATTATATTATCCTTACGCGCTTTAACTCTTATTATTAAACTAATATAGAATAAGGACTACGCTTCTATAGTTAGATAATTACTTTCTTTTAATACTAAGTATTACTATAACTTAGAATATATCTATCCCGAGAAAGCTACTACTTAGGTATAGTACTATAAGCTGACTATTACTACTACGACCTCTACTAGTTCTACTCCTTACCGGTCCCTAAGCTTAGCCCTTTAATAAACTACTCTTATACTATATATATATACCTCTACCCTAGTATAGGCTAATATTCCCTCCGCGCTAAAACGCCTTACTACCTCGACCGCGGAACCCTTTAGGTATTATAGCTATAGATAGCTCGGTTATATTAAGCTAGATTGCTCTAACTTACTTAAGGTTTAATTAATTAACGAATTTCCGGAAGAAGAGAGAGTAACCGAGGAAGTAGTAGAGGATATACCCTCCGAATCTAGACTAATACTAGAGGGAAATAATAAGACCTAGGTAAAAATTCCTTCCTAGGTTTATATAAGTATAATCTCTCTAATCTTAACTTTAACTCTCTAATAGGAAGTAAGTAATTTATATACTTAACTATAGTTAGTATAAATAAGCTAAGAGTCTCTATAAATAGCTTAATCAATACTAGAGCGAACGGTTATCTGTTTATTAATCGCACTCTTACTAGATAACTATTAGAGGCCCTTAGTATTAAAATCGAGCTACTGCCTTATTCTATTCTAATACGTAGGTTCTAATAGTCTATTAGAACTCATATTACTTATTTTATATATTTATACCTTTCTATTAATAGTAAGTGTATTTATAACTACTCTTTTATTCTCTTCGATTTAGGATAATAAGATATAATTATTAGTATTAAATAAATGCGATAATTCTAAGTTAAGCTAGATACGCTCTACTATAAGCTACTATAGCCGGAACGATTCTAGCTACCCTCTGATACGATAAGGAGATAATTATAACTCTACCGCCTCGTAAACCTAGTATTAATCGATCTTACTAAATCGACGCTAATACGCGGGACTTAGCTATAAATTAGCTAGACTAATAACAATTATACTAAATAGTAGCGATATAATATATTAACGTATCGTCCTTACTATTTAATCTATTTCCGCTTATTACTAAGGAACCCGAACCTTTTTCCGCTCCGAATTTATCGAGAAAGGTACTTACGCCGAAACCCTATTATAAATACTCCTCTTAACCTCTAAGGATCTAGAAACCGGTTCCGATTTACTAAATTAGTATTATTACTTTTTATTTTAATATAAAATATAAAAGCTCTGAATTATTCTTTATTAGTATCTATAAGATAAACTACCTCTTATAAGACTATTTAATTAGCGATTCTCCTAAGGATCCCGATACTAAACGACTTATAGCTAAAAAGCTACCGGAATAGTATTATACTCTTAAAGAAGCCTTTTCTAAGCGGGATTCTAATATTCTTCTGCTATATCGCTTATATAATTATAAAATTATCTTAGAAGAACTATTACTTAACGTATATTCGCTCTTATATTAGTAATCTACAGACGAATTATAAGTAACTAAGAAGTACCTTATAGAGAACCTAGATAAGTATTACGGGTGAGCAACGCGTACGCAGATAGTCAAGTGTAGTATTCAAGAAGTTCGATACTAGAGAGAGTCAGGTTCTAGCTTAGCTCCGAAGGAAAATATACAGGTACTACTAAGCTTAGTAAGTATAAGTATCGCTAGTGCTTAATCCTAGGGCTCGCCCCTTATATTACTCTCCTCCTCTCTCCGTTTATCTTATATCGGGATTCGCCTCTAAAGACCTGCATCTCGCCTTATTATATATAATTAGGGCTTATTATATCTGCGATTCTTTTTCTTTACTTCGTACTAACTTCGCTTAGAAGTTAATAATAATAGTAGACTAATAAAGTATAATAGCGAACCGATAGTAAAGGAATAATTAATAATACTAGTAAAGTCGTATTAAGCCTCTAGTTATTTATTTATATAACCTTTCTATTTATTTCTAGCTTATAATAATAATAAGGCTTATTACGTCTTCTTATTTCTTTATTATCGCTCTCTCTCTTATTATTAATTAAATCAGTAAATACCCTCGCCTTAGCTATATATACCTTCTTCTATTACTTTATAGACTAATTCCCTTCTTCTTAATTAACTATTATAAACTATAAGTTAATAAGATTATTTAGTATCGATTACTCTTTCTCTTTCGCTATCTCCTATCTTCGCTCTAAAAGTACTATATCCTGCTTATTACTAATCAGAGTCAGATAGCTTCTATTATTTACTATATCGCTTATACCCTCTCGGGCTCTGATTATATTAACTAAGCTATAAGTACTATACTCCGCCTATTCTTAGATAGTATCCTAACGAACTTAGTTAAATTAGTCTCGATCCTATATCCGCTATAAGGATAGAAAAAAGAATTACGAGAACTTATAAGTCTTCTTCGGATTCCGCGCGAAAATAGTTAGCTTATATAATAGTCCTTAAATCTCTTATATTACTTACTTCGTCTAGACCTGTTCTATTAATACTAATACTTAATATGACGCTTGCTCTAGAAAGGTCTCAAAACTACCTGAGTAATAAGACCTCACATTACTATGAATATGAAGTAGTAAGAATCACTTGAGAATCTACAACTAAGGAGTGAAGAAGTAGAGAGAGAATAGAAGTATATATATGAAAAGGGAGCCCCTAAACTCTACTCGTGTAATCTCGCTTAGCAGTAAGTGTTTCTACTAATAGGGAGAGACCTCCAAACCTGACTAGTCGTTATACTACCCCCCCCTCCGAAAAAAGCTCGCCCTCGAGCGTTAGTCTATCTTCTTATTACTATTAAGGTAGTCGTAATTATTAATTCTATCGTAGAAAGCTTTCAGCTAATTAGGTAGTCTAGTAGGAGGTCTAGCTTACGTTAGGTTATTAAGGTGGAATTATTATAGCTTAGTAAGAGCGTATTTAATGTCTATAGCGTCGTACTATATAAGATCGACGTCTTGATTTAACTAGGAAACTCGGTATAAGAGGCTATTACGCTACTTATAGCATGTAAGTATATCTTCGATCTCCTATTTATCGTTACTAGTAATATTAATAGGTAGTAGCAGCGGTGAGGTTTATCCTAGTAAGGGGTCGTTTAGATACTTCCGTAGCTTAGTAGCAGGGAATACGTTATATACTTTTATACTAGTAAGGAGCTCTAGGCGATAAGAGCTTCCGATCTTTTTAATTACACGGAAAGGTCTATTAGTTAGGAAGTCGAGTTTTTTACTAGGTCGAGTACTCGTAAAGTAGCGTATATCTAGCTAGATAAGGTTATCTATAGTAAAGTCGACTTTATAGCGTAAGCAATTATAGGATTAGGATATCTTAGCTTATACACGTTAGAGGCTAGATTAAGTAGTAGTCTAGGCATCGCGCAGGCGATTAGCGTAATCTAGAGCTTACTAAGTATTTAACTTATCGGTAGGTATAATAGAGTTAAGTAGGTCTTTCTAATTCTAATTAACACGAGGTATATATCTATAAATAACTTTAAAGGGTAAGAGACCTCTAAGGGATTCGTAAGGGAGAGTTATCTAGGCGTAGTCTATAATAAGTAAGAATTCCGACTAGTCGTCTTAATAGTAAGAGATAAAAGGTCGTAATCTACGTTAGAGATATTAGTTATAGATCTCTGTTTAGCTATCTATTTATAGGTAGTCTACTATAGAAAGCTATCTTTTAGTACTGAGAATTATAATAACTACAGTCTAAAAACGGGAAACGAATTAAGGCCTTCTATTAGAGGTAATTATTAATAGAGCTCCGAAATAGCAGTATATATAGTATAAGTAAAGCTTTATAAAGTCGCGCGTATCGGAGGTCTTTCGGTATAGAATACTAATTACTTATTTACTAAAACAGTCGATAAATACGAGAACGTTATTATAGCTATATTTATCGCGGTTAAAGCTATAGTAGTCGACTATAATATACTCCTATAGACGTAATAGTACAGGCAGAGGTTAGAGGAGGCCCGGTTTCTTATCACGCGGTACTTAAATTCGTCGGTAAGTATAATAGTTACGGCAGTACTAGTTAATAGTTAAAGCGATTCCGTACTACTAGTATTATAATACTAGTAGTTATAAGGTCTTCTTTGCACTTAGATAAGTAGTCTCTAATCGGTCGTATACTTCGCGTATAAGTAGCGTGCGAAGGTATAAGACGTCAGGTACGATTAGTCTTCTTTCATAGAGTAGAAGATCTTTTTCTATAGTTAGTTTTCTAGGAGTAGCGGAGAGAGCTTATTTCCGTAAAGCTTAGAGTAATAGCGTAATACGATTAGCGTTAAGTACTTACTATACTATAGAAAAGACTAGCGATAAGTCGGTAACTTCTAAGGTATTAATAAGCTCAAAGTTGTCTATAGAGTTAGAGCTGTTCCAGAGGTTACTTATAAGTAGTACTAGATCGATTTAGTCTTCGCGTAGTAGCTACTATAAACGCTAAGTTCTTTTAGCGTTATTCTAGTTGTCTAATTTATCTGTTCTACGAGAGAGAGCGTCGGCGAGTAGATTATACTTCTTAGGTCGATAAGTGATTATAAAATTATAATCTGCGAGTAGCTCGGCCTATCGGGCTTATCGTGCGTTTAGCTATTTAGAGGTTATGAAGTACTTAAGAGCTTTATAATTAGTAATAACGCGGATCTAATACGGTGCGCCTGCGAGCTCAGATCTCTAGTTACTAAAAGATCGTATAATTACGAGTATTTCCTTATTATGAATAGCGTAATTAAGCTCGGCAAGTAGTATAGTCTTAGAGAAGTAAGCTACTAGGAACTAGTCTTTATCGTACTATTACGATAGTATACCTGCTATTACTCTATTACTAGCGTCTATTTCGATCATATAAAGTAGATATTACTAATAGTAGTAGAGAAG